>PVKE010008798.1:0-46633 GCA_004027555.1 Craseonycteris thonglongyai | reverse complement strand
TTTTGTCTTCAGTGCATAGTTATTTCTATTTTACTTTTTGACAGATAGAGAGAGAGACAGAGACAGTTAGAGAACCAAACTGTGGGAACTCCCCAGTTCAGCATGTGGGTCCTGCCTGGGCCGGAGCCGGGATTCGATCCTCGGTCCTCATGGCCTCAAAGCGAGCGCTCAACCCGCTGAGCCGTCCCGGCTTTCCCCTGGACTTTCGGTTTCGAGTCCTTGAGGCCCACGTGTAAATACGTGGAAGGAAACAAGCTCTGCACGCTCTTCCATTTGGAAACGGCTCTTACTGACTTTTCTAACTTGAAGATGACTTTTGTGCTGCAGCTAGTAATGGCTTTACTGCCCGAGACTCGGTCACGACATCCAGATGGCATCAGGGATGGTTCTCGTCCTGAGTCATGGCCACCTTACTTACGAGGTGACCAGGCTGGCTTTGGGAGCTCACTGTGTTCTAGGGCGGGGCCCAGGGGGGGCAGCCCCTGGCGGCTGCATGTACAGAAGCAGACGAGGGCGCCGAGGGGGGGACAGGGTGGTGTGGCCTTCCTGCTACCTGCATGTGACACTGTCACTGAGACTCTGTCCCCATCCACTCACTGTGCTCCCCACTGCCAAGAGTGGGTTTTTCTAGGATGAGCAGGTTCCTGAAGGTTCCATCGCTGCCGTGTGGAAGATGGGGGCTGTCACCGGGCCTTCCGTAGTGTCAGGAGTGTTCATGTGGTGCCACGTACCCTTCAGGGGATGACTAGATAAAGAAGGTATAGTACATTTATGCGGTAGAATATTACTTGGCCATAAAAAAGATAAAATTCTGCCATGTGCAACATGGACGGATGTTGAGATCATCATGCTAAGTGAAATAAGTCAGAAAGTCAAGGAACCACATATGTGAGATACAAAACTGAAAGCAACAAAGGACCCAGACAAACACACAAAGAAATGAAAAGTATTTAGATTTCAGAATGATTCTGACTGTTCAATACATACATACAGTTCCCATTTTTTTACCACTGGAGACCATCTTAATTCCCATAAAATATTTACTTCTCTGCATGGAGTCTTGAAACTACAAAGCAGCTAATCCCTGAACATAATTGGATGACCGTTGGCACAGTCTATACAGAAGTAATTAGGAGAGAGTTAAGGTAACTAACTGTACGCGTATGTCCTCAGAGCTGGGGACAGCCTGGTTTCTGCCAGTGGCCTCAGCCTAATTATCAACAAATTTCTTTTTCGTCTCAAAAGGTCCATCTTCGGGCAGTAAATGATCTGGAAACCCTTGCTGTAGGCATCTGAGAATGCTAATTAAGTATTTAACACTTAGGACTCCGGTCATTTTGAAACGACCGGCTGACACGGGTCCTGACATGTAGGCAACCCACGCTTTCCTGGAGGGTGAGGAAGTCTCGGTCGTGAATTGAAACGCTCTGTAAATCAGAACTGGAGCTGGCTGTTGGGCCCAAGCAGTGATGGTCTGTTGATGTGACAGGAATACACACTTAATGACAGACATCCCTGTCGGCAGTTGTGGGGAGAACCATGATTTGAGGGAGCGTCCCGTTGGCCTTCATCACAGGGGAACAGGCGACACTTGCTGAGGAAGACGGGAGAAGGTTTTGTCACCTTCAGGTTCGAGGTGGGTGGCTGGGGCTGGTTCCCAGCTGGGCTGAAGTCCGAGGGCGTCAGGACCCGGGTGTGTCTTAGCCTCTCAGACTCACGGTGGAAGGACCCAGGCGTGGAACACGGCACAGTCATGGACATGGCTCCGCTGGAGCCTGGGACCCTGGGGCTGCTTCTTGCAGCAAAGATTCACATGCTGGATCCTCAGTGCAGTCATCAGGGGGACTGTGTGCATCTTTAAAGGCTATTTGCAGTGTCTTAAGCAGGGAATAACCTTGTGATTGTTAAATCAAACATATGCATTGATTTGCGTTTTCCTCTGCAGTACTTTCCAATTTTTCCATTTGGTAACATTTCTCCACAGAATGTGCTACACTATAGATTAATTGAAATACTTTATGAGAACAAAATCCTCTTAAAGTCTAAATTTGGTTCTACTCAAAATATTTTTATAACCAAAAATAGTCCATATTTAACATTAACACCTGGGGTTATTAAAATGAACTGTTATGAATCTCATATTCTTAAACTATTTTTATTTGTAGCAGAACTGGAGGGTGTTTTTTATACGATGGAAACACTTCAGTGGGGTGTGTTTTACCTTTCATGCTCCAGAGACTTTGGGATTCAGAGACAATCACACCCCGCTAACATTCTAATGTGATGTCTTACCACGTCACAGTGACAAGTAGAGAACATCAGGGTGGGACTTTGGGGCTCTCTAGGTGGCAGGTCCTAAAATTAGCACCTAAGGTCTCAGTGCCCTTCACCTTGAAGCATCCTGTCGTGCAGTGTTATGGACGAGAAAGCGGGGGTCCATTATTCTCAGGGTTTACCCCAGGTCTTACAGCTTGTCAGCACGAACGCAGTAAGCATCTCTGCATGGCCTCGTTTCCGTAAAGGCTTATTTTTATTGTATTTGACAGAGAGAGAGAGACAGAGAGAAGGGGAGGGCCCAGAGCCGTCTCCATAGTTGTACATCATCAGTTTTCGATGGGGTTTCATTCCACACAGGTGGGCGGGGGCCACGCAGGGCGGGAACTGGGCTGGGGGCCTCCCACATGGGAAGCGCACCCCCTTGAGCCAGGGGCTGAACCCGGGGTGGGGGTGGGGGTGGGTGGGGTGGGGCAAGAACTGAACTGGGGGCCTCCCACATGGGAAGCATACCCCCGTTCAGCATATGGGTTTGCACGGGCCAGGGCCGGGATTTCCCGTGTTTTCGTCCCCCCAGACCCTGGTTCTAGGACGTGGGTAAGCGGTGGGACTGTGACTGCCCTTGGCCGTGGCCAGCGCGTCCTGGTCAGGTCTGAGTGCCCCTTCCTCTACGGGGTCTGCGGGCGGGCAGTGGGCGCGTGCACACAGGGGAGCGGCTGGCAGGACGCGCGTGCGATCGCGGGGAAACGTGCTGCTAGCTCCGCCTGTGGAGTGGTCCTGGCCGCCCGGGTGTGCGGGGGCGGCCCCCTTTCTCTAAGCCGCAGCTGCCTGCCTGTCAGCGCCTTGGCCCCACCCCCACTTCCGGGACGGCCGACTGGGCGGGCCGTGAGGACGCTGCGTGCGCGCGCATGCTCCCCGCGTGCTGGCTAACGTGGCCGTCTTGTCTCCCCAGATGCAGCAGCTCTTCTACGAGAACTACGAGCAGAACAAGAAGGGCTACATCCGGGACCTGCGCAACAGCAAGGTGCACCGCGCCATCACGCTGCACCCCAACAAGAGCCCGCCCTACCAGTACCGGCTGCACAGCTACGTGCTGAGCCGCCGGGTGGCCGAGCTGCGGCACCGCACGCTGCAGCTGCACCGCGAGCTGCTGCTCATGGGCCGGCTGGGCGGCACGGCCGCGCGCCGCGAGGACGCGCAGCTGGGCGCGCCGCCGTCCTTCACACGCTTCCGGCCCCGCCGGCGCGAGGAGGTGCTGGAGTGGGAGTTCCTGAGCGGCCGGCACGTGTACTCGGCGGCCGAGGGCCAGCCGCCGCGCCGGGGGCTGGACGCGGTGCAGCGCGAGGCCCTGGACGACATCGTCCTGCAGGTCATGGAGGCCATCAACGCCAACGCCCGCAGCCGCGGCCGCGTCATCGACTTCCAGGAGGTGCAGTACGGCTACCGGCGCGTGAACCCGCTCTACGGGGCCGAGTACGTGCTGGACCTGCTGCTGCTCTACAAGAGGCACAAGGGCAAGAAGGTGACGGTGCCCGTGCGCCGGCACGCCTACCTGCAGCAGACGTTCAGCCGCGTGCAGGTGGCCGAGCACGAGCCGCTGCCCGCCGCCGACCTGGCCGCCCGCATCAACCGCGACTCGGGCTCGCTGGCCTTCCTGTCGCACTCGCTCAAGAAGCTGGTCCCCTTCCAGCTGCCCGGCGCGCAGAGCGAGCGCCGGGAGCCCCGCGAGCCCCGCATCAACATCCTCATGCCGCTGTCGGGCCGCTTCGACATGTTCGTGCGCTTCATGGCCAACTTCGAGAAGACGTGCCTGGTGCCCGGCCAGAACGTCAGGCTGGTGGTCCTGCTCTTCAACTCGGACTCGAACCCCGACAAGGCCCGCCAGGTGGAGCTGCTACGGGACTACCGGCGGCGGCACCCCCGCGCCGACCTGCAGCTGCTGCCCGTGGCCGGCAGCTTCTCGCGCGCGCTGGCCCTGGAGGTCGGGGCGGCGCAGTTCGGCAACGCGTCCCTGCTCTTCTTCTGCGACGTGGACCTGGTGTTCACCGCCGACTTCCTGCAGCGCTGCCGGGCCAACACGGTCCCGGGCCAGCAGGTCTACTTCCCCATCATCTTCAGCCAGTACGACCCGAAGATCGTGTACGGCGGGAAGGCGCCGGGCGACAGCCCCTTTGCCTTCACGCGCAAGGCGGGCTTCTGGCGGAACTACGGGTTCGGCGTGGCGTGCATCTACAAGGGCGACCTGGCGCGCGCGGGCGGCTTCGACGTCTCCATCCAGGGCTGGGGGCTGGAGGACGTGGACCTGTTCAACAAGGTGGTGCAGGCGGGGCTGCGGCCCTTCCGCAGCCAGGAGGTGGGCGTCGTGCACGTGCACCACCCGGTCTTCTGCGACCCCAACCTCGACCCCAAGCAGTACAAGATGTGCCTGGGCTCCAAGGCGTCCACCTACGGCTCCACGCAGCAGCTGGCAGAGATGTGGCTGGAAAAGAACGACCCGGCTTACGGCCGCGGCGGCAGCAGCCGCAACGGCTCGGCGCGGACAGCCTGAGGTCGCCAGGAGGGACCCGCTCCCTGACCTAATTTATTTTCCAGGCGTGCGTTTTGTACGATCCTCTTTTTTGCAGCCCGTGCGAGGATCAGTTTTTCCACAGGGTTTCCCTACACAACGACTGCTTGAAAGATGGAGCTTACTGATCAAAATGTGATCGTGGTGGCCCTGGAACACGCAGTGGGGGAGGGGGGCGTACGCGGCAGCCCTGCTGGGTGACGACTTGAAATGGAGCTGGCGCAGGGACCTCTGTTGTGACGTTTCCGCGTCAGCCCCCAGACCGCCCGGCAGGTCCTGCAAAGTGTTATCTCACAGAACGCTGCCACTCTGGGAAGCGTTTTCTTGTCACTCTTAACCTTGCACTGTGTCTACCTTTCAGCCGTTTGGTTTTTTAAGACTTTTTCTGTTATCGTTGTAAAACAGGGACAGGTGATCAGAGCCGTGTCATGATTGTCAGAAGGGCGCTCCCGGGCACGCCTTCCTGGCTGGGCTCCCTGTGGTCCTGTGGGTTCTGCAAAGTCAGGCAGGAGAAAGGCAGGAAAAAAAACAAAAAAGATAACTTGGTGGCTGTCGTCACGTGCACAGCACCTAAGTGGACCTGGCGGTAAATTCCAAGGGTGTGGCCTCTTCCCTTTCAAGGTTAACGTGTGACTCTTCAGAATGACACCGGAGAATCAAGGGGACAAGGCCAGAGAAAAAGCCCACAGTGATACAAGCGTTCACGCTGCCCTGTCTGTGCCACGTGGGCAGTTTTTTCGTTCTTTAATCGCCGTTTTGTTGTAGCATTCCTCTCCGAAATACCTTTAATTTATTTAATATGCATTGTGTAGAGCGCTGCATTTCTCATGTACCTGTTAGTTCCTAGTATTTATGTGTATCGGGAGTGTTTCTGGCGTGTTGGATGTGCAGTCAAACGACCTCCAAAAATCCCCTTTTCAAAACGCTCCCTGCCCCCTTTCTTAGTATTCACATTCCTTATACCGTTCTACTAAATCTGAAGTGTTCTTGGACAATTTTGGTGCTCACGTGTGTTGGGGACAAAAGTGAAACGCGTCATCAGTCACGACACCAGAAAATCTTGTTTTCAACTCACGGATCCAATGTGCCTTAATCAGTTTGTTTCTCATGGAGATTCTACACCCCCATAGACTCACATTGCAGGACGTGCCCCTGGGGACCTGCGTATTTGTAAATAGCCTGTCGCTCGTTTGGGGAAATAAAGCAGTGACCAGTATTTTTCTATTGTACTTTTCGGAACCCTCTTGTCTCATGACTCCTGTTTGGGCTGAGAAATTGTATTACATTTGGAGAGTAAAACAACGTAAACACGGCTTCCCGGAGTTGCTCACATTCTTTGCGGGAGACGTGTACGCAGCCTGCCACTGGGGAAGCAGAATTCAGGTAACCTCTCCGTTTTTTTCCCAGGATGGTCTCACGCTTGACTATGTCTTTGTAGTGTGCCCAGTTTGTTCTCTAGAACGACAGTCTTCATCTCCACACCAGGCCCGGGTCTCATTGTCTCCACCCCCTGTGGGCTGTGACCCCCAGGGCCCCCTCACTCGTGACTCAGAAATAATTCCTCCTTCCCTTAAACTTGACATGCTTTCTGGTTCTATCTGTTTCATTGCTGACTTTTTAGCGTGCATCACTTCATTTTAAATATAGAGAAATATTAAGGAAATGAAACGGGCCATAACTGCACAAGCCAGGTAACTCCTGTTAACAGTATTTATTTTTTGTTTCCCCCAAAGATTTTTGAGAAAAGGGGAGAGAGAAGGGGGAAGGCCCAGGGCAGTCTCCATAGCTGTCCATCATTGGTTGGGACATGGTTTCTTCCGCACAGGTGGATGTGGGGCCACACAGAGCCAGAACTGAACCAGGGCCTCCCGCGTGGGAGCTGAGAACCTTTGCCCCCGTCCTGGAGGTTACTGGTTGCCCGAAGTTCAGCCTATGAGATTGCACAGCCTGGGGCTGGGATTCGATCCCCAGATCTCCCGGTTGCAAGGCAAGCACTCCACCTGCTGAGCTCTCCTGGCCTCCTTGTTAACAGTATTTAAAGATGAAGAATACAGGAAGGGGGCTGAGGGGGAGGGGTCACAGCGTGGAATGGAGCCTCCCACCCTCCAACCCCGCATGCAGCCATCAGCCACTCCCACCAGCCTCCAGGTCAGTGTCCTGGGGAGGATGTGACCCGTCCCTAGACCAGCATTGATGGCGTTTTAAACATGAGCTGAGCCAATCGGAGGGTCCCCTGCTCGTGTGACCTGTGCAGGGCAGTCGGGCCCGGTTCTGTGACACCTGGGTGGACACGTGTGTTGGGCGGTAGGACCGGGCCAGGCCGGCTTTCGGGCCTGTGTGGGAGCCCTGCCCCGCGTGGGACTGGGGGAGCTGTCTCAAGGGGCAGACGCTGCTCAGCAGCCCCTCCGGTGGGCGGGGTCACTTCCCCGCACTGTCGCTTAGGGGCCGCAGGGAGCAGCAGTGTGTGCCTGGGCCATTCATGTTCGGATGGTCAGGAAAGGCAGGTCACGTGACAGTCCTGGCTGCAGAGCAGTTCGATCCTAGTGGTGAGGGAGGTGGGTGGCCTGTCACCTGCCAAGTGTGGGAAGGGGCGGGGCGCCGCGGGAGTCTTCCCGGGCCCCTCCTGTGACGAGTAGCCCCCACCTCCTGCAGCCAGCCTCCCCCCTGCCCCTGCCCCTCCCCCTCGCCAGGCATCATGGTCTCCGGGGGTCCAGTCTGTCTGCGCCTCCCTCCTGCTGGGCCTATGACCACATCCTGTTCCCCGAAGCGCTTGGGCCTCCTGTGCTCCCTGTGCCACGCAGACCGCGGACACGGGGGACCCGGTCGGCACACGCCGGTCCCCCAGCGGGTCAGGGACCCTCATGCCGTCTGCACGTGTGGCTGAGCCTCCTGGCACGTTTGGCTTCCATCCCGGGCCCTTGAAGGGCCTCCCAGAGGTGTGGGCGTTCCCTGCAGCCACCCGCATTGACACCTGTGTGTCCCCGACTAAAACGTGTGTGCCGGGAGCCGTGGTCCCCACACCCGCCTCCTAAGGACTCCATTAGGCTGAGGAGAAGGGGCGTTTTCAGTGGCATGTCCTGATGTCTGAGCTCTTACCTCCAGGAAGGTGACATGCCTGCCGCCTGCATGAGGGACGACCCTCCTGCACCAGCCCCGCGCCCGCCCTGGGGATTCGGCTGCCGGGCTGTGTTCAGGTCGCTGTAATCCCGGCCCAAAGGCGCTTACGGTCTCTGTGACGGGGGCTGGCCGGGGCTGTGCAAGGCTGTCCCTGCCTCCATGGGCCCTGTGTGCTTTCCAAGCCCTTGAACGATGTCCCTGCTTCTGTCCCAGTCATAGCAAACCCACTTCGTGTAACTTGTTATAAATGCAGATGGCAATGGAGGTGCCACAGGCCAGTGGATCGACTCCGGCAGCTCATTTGACTTCCAGGAGAGAGAAAAACTTCCCGTGTTGGTTTTGCTACACTCCGGGGTTTGGTTTTTCTTTTTTGCAGGGAGGTGTGTGTAGTGGGGAGATGGGTGTAAAAACCCACACCCGGAAACCATCAGGGCCGACAAGATCAGGGGCCCGGCAGTCAGCAGTGCAGTTAAACCACTTCAAGGCCTGCCATCGGGTTTTTGTTTTTCTTTAAAGATTAATTTTATTGTTTTTGACAGAGAGAGACAGAGAGAGGGGGGAGGGCCCAGAGCAGTCTCCAGAGTTGTACGTCATCAGTTTTCCACGTGGTTTCTTTGCACACAGGTGGGCGAGGGCTGTGCAGGGCGGGAACTGAACTGGGGGCCTCCTGCATGGGAAGCGCACCCCAGTTCAGCATATGGGTCCGCACAGGCCGGGGCCGGGATTCGATCCTGAGACTCGGGGGCTGCAAAGTGAGCGCTCAACCCGCTGAGCCATCCTGGCACCCCTCCCCGCTTCTTTTTTGTAAAGATTAATTTATTGTTTTTGGCAGAGAGACTGAGACAGAGAGAGAGAAAGGAGGTATTTTTAATGCAGTTCATTTACCATTAATTCTGTTTCACTTGTGAGGGTCTTCATTTCTTAGTGCTGGTGTCAAAAACCCCAGGGGAAGCCGGGATGCCTCAGTGGGTTGAGCACTCACTTTGCAGCCCTGAGGTCCGAGGATCGAATCCCGGCCCCGGCCCGTGTGGACCCATAGGCCGAATTGGGATGTGCTGCCCATGAGGGAGGCCCCCAGCCCCATTCCCACCCTTCGCAGCCCTGCGCACCTGTGTGGAACAAAACCACAGTGAAAACATGGCTGTGGTGTGTGGCGGCTCCTGACACAGCACGGAAGTCATCGGCATTTTGCTGGGTCAGTGGTGACGCTGGGTCCCGCAAGCCATTCACATCAAAACTTTGCAAAGGGAACCCGAAGGGCCACACGACCTTCCAGAAATGCCGTGGGAACCTGGCAGCCATATCCGGCTGCGTCATTTCAGCAAAGCGGTTGTTCCGCCCACCCCCCAGCTCTGTTCCTGCAAACCTGAGTCATTTCACAGGGAGAGACAAGGCCGTGGGCTTTGCCGATGACTCAGGCAGAGGGGAGCCTCCTTCCAGACAGACGGCTTTTCCTCCCAGACTCTGGTCCCGGGAGACCGACAGGCGGGAACGAGGAGCGGAAGCTGTGGGTTCCCGATCACAGTGGCTCTTGGCAGGTACCACCAGGTGGGGAGGGTGTGGGGCCAGGTGTGGACGGGACCACAGGCACCCAGCCAGAAGCCAGCCTGCGTGTTCTGGGGGGAACGTGGACATGTGACCACGTGTGGGAACAAATCCCAGTCATTTTATTTTATTCCAAGATGGAACTACTGGCTACTTACCCTATGTGGCAAGTTTTGAAGAGTCATTGTATATTTTATATACAACGTTGTAGAGAGGCTGGGCTAGCTCAGTGGTTGAGCGCTTGTCTCACAAGCATGAGGTCCAGGGTTCGATTCCTGGCCCCGGCCCGTGCAAACCCATAGGCTGAACTGCGGTGCAACTGGTAACCGCTGGGACGGCAGTGAATGTTCTTGCTTCCCGTGCGGGAGGCCCCAGTTCGGTCCCCACCCCACACGGCCCCACACCCACCTGTGTGGAATGAAACCATGTCACCACTCACGATGCACCACTATGGAGACGGCTCTGGGCCCTCCCTCTTCTCTCTCTCTCCCTCCTCTCAAACAATAAAATCTTACAAAATGAAAAATAAAATTGGGGACGGGTCATCTCTTCTCCCAGAGGGAGACGCGCCTTCAGGAGGCTGTGACGTCTTGCGGGAGAGTGGCGCCCTGTCCCGCCGCAGCCGGTGACCCGCTGGGCCCTTGGCCATGACTCCGGCCCTGGAGCTGCATCCCAGCTGCCGGCCCTCATCTGAGCTGGGAGGACAGCGGGTGGGCTTGCACTGGCCACCGTGGGGGATCGTCTGGTGAGTCCCGCCCCGCTGTGCCGTGTCCCCAGCCTGGCGTGCTGGCTGAGTGCCTGACGTGGCCCGTCGCCTCTGTTACTGCAGCGGCCAGACGCCCCCTCGCTGAGTGGGGAGGAGAGGTTATCACAGAGTCGCACCCTTTGGTCCCATAGCCTGTCCCCTCCCGGAAGGCCGGTTTGGGGGTCCCGCCTCACATGGGGCGCGCGCTGGGGGCCGGCGTGAGAGCAGACACAGGCGGCGCGCTGGGGTCGCCCCTGTGCGCTCGCAGCAAAGCGCCCGTGTGAGATCTGCCGCTTGGATATGGCTGCCAAGGAAGCCACTAAGGCTGGCAGGGCCTGGTTTGTCACCGGAGGGAGCTGGGGGCCCAGGGGCTCGAGTCTGTGGCGGGTGGAGCGGCCGGCACAGTCGTGCCCGGCTCATCCCAAGCCGACATTCAGGGTTGTTGCGCGGCGGCCTGACATTGACTGTGGCAAGTGGCTCCTGCTTCCAGCCTTTTACATTTGTGTTCGGAGTTGCATTTACCGGGATTGCAACTGGTTTAGTTCAACTCCCCGGATCGGGGCCGGGCCTGGACCGGTCTCTCGGCTGGCCACCCTGCAACCTCCTCTCCCATGGGGACAGTCATGACACCCCCGCATCCCTTTCCCGCTCCCGTTTCAGTTCCTGTGTCACCGCCATATCATCTCCCCACCTATAAATTTCCCAACACCTCCTTCCAGACCTGAATCCGATGACTCATCCCATCCCAGGATCCGATCCCTCAGGGTGAAGTCACCCGGGGCCCCTCCCCCACCTCGCATCTCCCCCCCACCCACCCAAGAAGTGGCATGTGACCATCAAGTCTGGCCCCTTTCCTGCCCCTCCTTTCAGCCCCTTCTCAGCCATCACACTTCTTCCTAAAAGAGACGAACCTGATTGGGTCACGTCTGCTTTGACCCCACCCTGGTTCCAACCACGTGTCCGGGCCTGACCATCCTGAGGTTCCACGGGCCCTGCGTCCACCCCACCCCCCACCCAGGAAGGGGAATCGCTCCGAAAACCCTGGACTGAGGCCCAGGTGACTCCCTGTGCTGGAATGCCACCTCCTGTCTCCCTGGGCAGTGACCCTCCGCTCAGCCAGCACTTCTGGGCTCCCCAGGCCGGTTCCAGCCCCAGGACCCCAGCCGCTCACCCTGTGGCTTCCGGCTCCTAGCTGGGGGCATCTTGTCCCCAGCTGGCGGCTGTCACACATGGGCCTGAAACAACAACATTGTGTCGTCTCACAGCCCCGGAGGGGGAAGCCCAAGGTCAAGGTGTCAGAAGTGTGGGACCCTTAGGGGGACTGTCAGGGAGGCACTATCCCCAGGGGGCCTCTGTCCTTGGTATAGTCCTCACCGGTGTCCTCGCGTGGTCTTCCCCCTGAGTGTGTCTGTGTCCTACTGTCCCCTTTGATGAGGACGCCAGTCAGATCGGGGCCAGCCCACTCCAAGTAGCACTTCATCTGAATTCAGCTCATGACTTCTGAAATGACCCTGTTTCCAAACAAGGTCACGTTCTGATGGGGTCCTGGGGGTCAGGACTCCAGCACGTGAAATTGTTCTCAGGATTCAAAGATTTTACAAAAACCACAATAATGGGGGTGGGGGGGCGTGGAGAAAGTGAACTCATGATTCTTGCACACAAGTCATGGCGAATGGGCTGGGGGGTTGGGGGGCCATGACCCCCGGATCCAGGGTCAAGGTCGGCACCAAGAGCACAGGCTTTGACCTTCTGAAAATATTCTTCCAGGGGATCACTTGGTTGGCAGCGTGATCCAAGACCTAACGTAAACCCCGTCTGCTCGCTGCCCCCCTCCCGGCCCCATCCCCTGGGACCTTCGTCCCCTGGGACCTTCGGACCCTGGGCCCCGGGCTCAGGGCTCCCGGCCTCTTGACTGTTCTGGGTAGAGACGGGACTTTGAAAGCCAGGAGGGCACAGTGAGGCCGTGCCAGGCTGATCTCTGGCTCTCACCGGGCCTGGAGCTGGCCTCCGAGGGGACCCACGCGGGCCGCCCTCCCACGGCTGCGGCTGTGGCAGCGGAAATGGCTGTGAGAGGCCAGGATTGTCTCCCTGCCGCCTGTCCCCTTGACTGATAAGCCAGAGGAGCCCAGGGGAGCTGGCGGCTCCCGGAGCGGGTTTCAGGTTACTTCCCTGCGCTGCTGGCTGGCCTGGCCGGGAAGGCTTTGTCTCGGCCGGCCGCTCCCAGCTTGGATTCTGTCCCTGGCCCGGCCCCAGCGACGCCGGCCGGTTTCCTCCCGCCAAGGGGGCTGCTCTAGTCTGTGTGCTGACGGCCCTGTCGCAAGCCACCTGGTCAGGGCGCGTCTGGGAAGGAGGCTGTTTGAGTATGAGTGAGTGTGTGTGCGTGAGTGTGCATGAGTGTGTGTGTCTACACGAGTATGTGTGAGTGTGTGCATGAGTGTGAGTGTGCATGTCTACATGAGTGTGTGTGCATGAGTGTGTGTCTACACAAGTATGTGGGTGAGTGTATGAGTCTGTGTGAGCATGTGACTGAGTGTGTGTGTGTGGCTGTGTGAATGAGTGTGCACAAGTGTGAGTGTATATGAATTGTGTGTGAGTGTGTGTGCATGTGTGAGTGTGAATGAGTGTGAGCATTCATGTGTTTGAATGTGGTGGGTGAGTGTGGGTGAGTTTCCATGTGAATGAGTAGATGAGTGTGAGTGTAAGTCTGCATGAGTTGTGTGAGTGTGCACGAGTATTTGCAAGTGAGTGTGTATGTGAGTAAGCATGAGTGTTTGAATGTGTTTGAGTATGTGTGTATCTGCATGAGTTGTATCAGTATGCACACGTTTGAGTGTGAATGACTGAGTGTGTGAATGTAAGCATGAGTGTGTCTGCATGTGTATGAGTGTGTATAAGTGTGTGTCAATGTGAGTAAATAAGTGGGAGTGTGTTTGAGCATGGATGAGTATGAGTGTGTGTGAATGAGTGTGTGTGTGCGTGTTTGAACATGAGTGAGTGTGTCAGTGTGAGTGAGCAAGTATGAATGTGTTTGAGTGTGAGTATGAGTGTGTGAACAATATAAGCACAAGTGTGTTTGAATATACATGAGTGTGTTTGAATGTATATGATTGGGTATGAGTGTGTCAGTGTGCGTGAGTGTGTGTGAGTATGAGTGAGTATGGGTATGCATGAGTGTGTGTATGGGCATGCATGAGTGTGTGTGTGTGTGTGTGTGTGTGTGAGTGTGTGTGAGTGTGAGTGAGTGTGTCCCTCCTGCTGGGTGGATGTGGATGTGAGTTTGTGGGTTCCGGCCAGGGCTTGTCTGGAGGTCGTTGGTCTGTGACTTGCTTCCCTCCCCCGTCGCTGACCTTCCAGCGGACCCTCCCTCCCCCTGGTCTCGCACACAGCCTGCTCTTTCCATCTCTCACGCCACCTTGGAGGGGCTTCGGCTCTGAGAACAGCAGGAAGCCTCAGAGGGGAGGACGGCCACAGACAGCACTCAGATTAAAGCCCAGCGTTCGGATGGGTGGTATTTCCACACGTTGGACAGTCAGCCTTGAACAGGAAGGAAATTCTACCACCTGGAGGAATTTGAGGAAGTCACGCAAAGTCAGAGAAGAAAGTCACAAAAGAATAAACACTGTGGAATTCCAGTAGATGAGGACAGAGAGAGACCCTTAAAGGAAGGGAGAGAGAAGATAGAATAGAAAGGGGCAGGGGGGATGCCGGGTAGCTCAGTGATGGAGCATTTGCCTCCCAATTGTGAGGTCTGGGGTTCGAATCCCGGCTCTGGCCTGTGCAACCCCATAGGCTGAACTGTGGCGCAACTGGTAACCACTGGGATGGCTCAGCATTGATGGTTCTCACCTCCCATGAGGGAGGCCCCCAGTTCAGTTCCCGCCCCACTGCATGGCCCCACACCCACCCGTGTGGAACGAAACCATGTTCCAAATAATGACGTACAACTATGGAGGCTGCTCTGGGCCCTCCCCCTTCTCTTTGTCTCTCTGTCTCTGTCAAAAACAATAAAATAAATCTTAAAAGAAAAAAAGAAGAAAAAGAAACCGTGCTAATTTGCAAGGGGGAAAGCCGGGACGGCTCAGCGGGTTGAGCGCTCGCTTTGAGGCCGTGGGGACCGAGGATCGAATCCCGGCTCCGGCCCAGGCAGGACCCACATGCTGAACTGGGGAGTTCCCACAGTTCGGTTCTCTGACTGTCTCTGTCTCTGTCTCTCTCTGTATCTGTCAAAAAGTAAAATAGAAATAAATATGCACTGAAGACAAAAAGATAATTTCTCTCTATAAATGTGAAAAGATAAAAAAAAAAAAGAATATTAATTTGCAAAACCCAGAAGGGGTTTCTGGTCATTTTTAAAAGACAGAGCGGGGTGAAAGAAGCTCCCCATAGCACACTGGGGGGCTCTGGCCCCAGCGTTTCTGGAAGCTTCTAATTGGCAGCTGTATGTTGGTGGCGCACACAGGAAGAAGGCTCTCGGGCTTGCAGGATGGGTAAGGTTGTTTGGGGCCTGGTTGAAGTGCTCCTGGTGAATGGCCGGGTCTGGGGACACAGTGAGGGGTAAGAGGGCTGTGGGTTGGACCCGTCCCTCATCCAGAACCTTCCCCCTAGGGGCTGGGCCTTCCTGGTAACCCACGGTCGAGGACCATTCTCACTCTGGTGGGACCACAGACCCAATGCACGCCTGGCCCCAGTGCACGCCTACGGCCACCTCAGCGGAAGGCCCAGGATGTGGTGACAGGCACGGCTCGGGGAACATCACGGAGGCCGCGTGGGGCCAGGAAGCCCACCGGGCCCGCGTCTGCTCACGGGCAACAGGACGTCCGGCCACACCAGAGCCACTTCCTGGGAGAGCTGCACCTGAGGTGTGGGAGCTCGGCTCACGTTCCTAGGCCTGCTGTCCTAGACGCGGGCTTTGTGGGGCTCCTAGGGTCCCCCAGAATCCAAAATGCTTTTCCCCAGGCAGGAGTAGACCGAAAGCTTGTTATTTGAGGACTGCTTTCCAAATAATAGTAATATTTGGGGACTGCTTCCCAAATGAAGATCTAAGGTTGTTTGGGGACTGCTTCCCAAATAATAACATTTGGGGACTGTTCCCTGAAAACTCCGGCTGTCTCTCTGGGGTCACTGGCAATGATATAAATAGTAAAATAACAGAAGCTAATATTCACACAGGGTTTCCTGTGTGCTGGACACCATTCTCAGGGCCAGACGTGGCCTCAGTGTGGGAGACCACGTGTTCATTATGTCCTTTCCTAGATGAGGAACCTGAAGCACAGAGTGGTTAAGAAGCTGGCCCCAGGTTACACAGCAGTAGAACTGGGAAACAAATGGAGGCCATCCAGCGGCATGGTCTGTTAGTTCGCTCACCCTTTGGGGTTGGGAAGGTGACAAGCACCCGGGCTGCATGCTGTGATCTGGGACAGCATCCCAGCACGGCCAACCCCCCAACCCAGCGACATGGCGGATTCAGGATGGATGGACAGGTGGATGGGTAGGTGGGTGGGTGGATGGATGGATGGATGGATGGGTGGATGGAAAGATGGATGGATGGATAAGTGGATGGATG
This sequence comes from Craseonycteris thonglongyai, assembly GCA_004027555.1. Taxonomy (NCBI): domain Eukaryota; kingdom Metazoa; phylum Chordata; class Mammalia; order Chiroptera; family Craseonycteridae; genus Craseonycteris; species Craseonycteris thonglongyai. Next base: position 30,823 of record PVKE010008798.1, on the reverse strand, counting down.
GGTGAGTAGGTGGGTGGATGGATGGATGGGTGGATGAATGGATAGATAGATGGGTGGGTAGATGGATAAATGAGTGGGTGGATGGATGGATGGATGGATGGACAGATGGATTGATGGATGGGTGGGGGTTGGATGGATAGATGGATGGATGGATGGATGGATGATGGATGGATGGATGGATGGAAGGAAGGATGAGTGGATGGATGGATGGGTGAGTAGGTGGGTGGATAGATGGGTGGGTAGATGAATGGATAGATAGATGGGTGGGTAGATGGATAAATTAGTGGGTGGGTGGATGGATGGATGAATGGATGAGTGGATGGGAGGCTGGGTGGACAGATGGGTGGATGGATGGAGGATGGATGGATGAATGGATGGATGGATGATGGATGGATGGATGAGTGGATGGGAGGCTGGGTGGACAGATAGATGGATGGATGGAGGGGTGGATGGGAGGGTGGGTAGGTGGAAGGGTGGGTAGACTAATGAATGGATGGATGGATGGATGGATGGATGGATGGATGGTTAGATAGATAGATGGGTGGGTAGATGGGTAAATGAGTGGGTGGGTAGATGGATGAGGAAGTTGAAAGTAAAGAGGGGATTCGCCCCTAGTTGCCCAGCTAGGTCTTGCAGAGGCTGATAGCCCCCAGGCCTCATCACCTTAACTTCTCATCTTCCTCCTGTCCCTGCTGGCCTCTACCCCCACACTGGGGGGCACATGGCTCAGTTGGCTTTTGGACCCCGGCACCAGGCAGAATATCCATCCCTTTGGCTGACATCCTAGGACCAGGGTAGGGTGTGAAGGACAGAGCTGGACCGCTGAATGGGGCGCCCTGCCCTGGCTGCCCATCTGACCTTGTGTCCCCTCATCCTTTGGGGGCAATGTCGCCCAAAGAACTTCCTGCTCAGATGGAGCGTTCTATAATATGTCTGCCCTGCATGGTAGCCCCTAGCCCCGCGTGGCTATGGGACACTTCAAGGGCGGAGACATACCCGAGGAGCCAAATGAACACTTCCTTACTTTTAGTTCATTCAAGTGGATGTTTCAGGAGCCACAGAGAACTGTGGCTACAGTTTGCAGGAGCACGACCCCCGGGGGCGGGGCCAGAAACCCAGCTCCTAATTCAGTGGGAGAGACGTTATGTTAGCGAAGATGCGGGCAAGGGCAGCCCTGATCCGAGAAAGAACTGAGGCACGTCGGTGGAACGACCTTTGCCTGCGCCTCTCAGCTCCCTGCTCCAGCCTGGTACTTGGAGAGCATCCCTTCTCCCACCACAAGGACCAGGAACAGCCCAGGGACAGCGGAGGGGAAAGCTGGAAGAGGCCCAGGCCCCACGGGCTCCATGGTTCTTCTCTGCCCTGCACCCCGTCATGGCCGGGCTGAGGTGGCCCTGACAGTGGCCGCTGCCCCTGCCTGCTGCCACCTCGGGTTCCCGCCTCTGGGACCAACTTCATGTCCCCCGTGGAACACGGGCTCTTCCTTCATTCTTTGTCACCATGGTCTGACCTTGTCCTCTGGGCCTTTTTGACTGCAGCCCAAACCTAACCCCAGAACTTTCTTTTCCGAGAAGCCTGATTCTCACCATGCTCAGCGTTGGCTCCCACCCCCGGGGCCCAGCAGCCAGCAGTGGGCTTTGTTCTCTGCTGGGGGGGCCCCCACCCCGAGCACGGCCAGGCTCAAATAACCCCCAGCCTGATGGGGCTAAATGATGGGGTAGCATCGAGTCCCAACGCCCCCAGACAGAAGACAAAGCCCTGCGGTGTGTCTCTCCAAGTCTGATCCTGCCACAAACAGAAATAGCTCCCCAGGAACCGAAACCAAACCTTTGTTCAGTTCTGTGAGTGGCCTCGACCAAGCCGGTCCAACCCGCAGCCCGCGGGCCGCATGCGGCCCAGGACAGCTTTGAAGGCAGCACCACACAAATCCATCAGCTTTCTTAAAGCACGGTGATATTTTGGCGATTTTATTTTAGCTCATCAGCTAGTGTTTGTGTCGTCTGTGTGGCCCAAGGAAGCCACTAGGTTGGACACCCCTGCGATAAACCCTTTTGCTCCTCAACAAAAGTACTCAGGTAACATGGGGGGGAGGGGGGCGGTGAGCCTGCCTCAGCCTGTAGCTCCCCTGAGGTCTTTTGGGGCTCACAACTTAAAGCAGATGCCAGCCTGAGTCAGGGCCTCCACACACACACTTACACGCGTGCGCACACACTCATGCACACACACTCTCACACACACATACCACACACATGCACACTCACATGCACACACCCTCACACTCACACACACCCAGACATGCACACTCACACACACGTGCACACTCACGCACACACGCTCACATGCACACACTCACGCACACACCACAGGCACACACACACATATGCACACACTCATCACATGCACGCACTCACATTCACACACCCAGACACGCACACTCACAGCACACACTCGTACATACACGTGCACACAGTCACATGCACACTCTCACGCACACATGCACACTCACTCATACACACTCATGAGCATGCACACCCAGACACACATACTCACACGCACGCATGCATGCTCACAAGCACACACCCTCACATGCTCACAAACACATGCACACGTGCACACTCACGCACACACATGCACACACTCACACACACTCACATGCATGCACACACTCACATACACACTCACACGCATACACACTCATACCCATTCACTGCCCCCTGCCTTTTCCTTGGCTACCTTGATATTTGCTCTTTGGGAACCCCGTCAGGGAATAGCATTTCCATTTGTTCCTTGTCAGGTGCTGGGAACTCTGGGAGTTCCAGGGAAATGACACACGTGGTTTCCTCACTGACCATCAGAGGTGCACAGTCATAAAGACGCTCTGTGTCTCCACAGCAATGGGGGGCCCTGCATCTCACCCCAGGAGCCCCCCACAGGCCTGGGGACGGCAGGGGGTGACATGCTTCTTCCCTAAAGCTGTGGGGGGTGGGGGAGAGGGCAGGGGCCTGGCGCAGCCAGACGGGAACATGTCCGTGAAGTAGCGCCCCCAAGTCTGCATAGGGCTGTGGGTCCCTCCCCACTGCAGGGCTGTGTCTGTCACGTCAGTGCCGTTGTGTCCTTGGGGACCTCTGAGAGCTCCTACCGTGGGCTCCGCAGGGAGGCTGCACCTAAACAGGGACCTCCGTTTCCACGTTCCGAATTGCACGCTGCGATTTTCGGCATCGGCTGTGGGGCGGGCAGCCTTCGTTCTGTGTCGGGTCTTCTCCAGCGCGCATGGTGTGACTTGTCTGTGGGTTTAAGACCCTGACCGCGGGGGAGACACTGTGGACAGTACCCTAGTGAGATCTGCGGGGCGCGTGCCCGGCACCCCCACGGGAACCTTTTGAGGTGACGGAAGTACAGTAGACTCACAGTTAATGGGCACCCATGGGATTGCTAGATGCCGGATACATGTAGCATTTCTTTAACTTTTTTTTTTTTTTCCAGTTGCTTTGCTGTATTCTTTATCTAGATGGTGATAGTGGTTACTTGACTGCTACATGGTTACAACTCCTCAAATTGTGTACCTCAAATGGGTCCATTTTTCATATGGGAACTACATTTCAAAGAATTTGATCATGAAATCATTCACCCTGAGGGGCTGGCTGGCTGAGAAGGAAAAAAATCACAGTCCCCAAGGAGCCAGGTTAAATAAACCCTGAGAGGGGAAGCCGGGATGGCTCAGCGGGTTAGGTGCTCACTTTGCAGCCCCAGGGACCAAGGATCGAATCCTGATCCTAGCCCGTGTGGACCCATATGCTGAACTGGGGTGAGCTTCCCATGTGGGAGGCCCCCAGCCTGGTTCTTGCCCTGCGTGGCCCCGCCCACCTGTGTGGAATGAAACCATGTTAAAAACTGATGATGTGCAACTATGGAGACGGCTCTGGGCCCTCCCCCTTCTCTCTGTCTCTCTCTCTGTCAAAAACAATAAAACAAATCTTTACAATAAAATAAAATAAACCCTGAGACCAGGTTCTGGAGAAATGACGTCACTCTCTTGATTTGCATGAAGGGTTCGAAAAGCCGGTCCATCCCTGGGAAGGGGGTCAGGACCACATTCCAGAACCGTCCCTCCTGCCCTGCTGGCCACGCCCTGCTCTCTGGGTGGGTCTGCGCCTCCGGGCAGCTGCTGCTGGGCCCAGTGGGCAGCCTCCCTGCCCCCCACCCACCAGGCCGCAGGAACCGCCCCGCCTACCACGCAGTCTGAGTGTCCGGGAATTAGAACCATATGGCTGGGAGGCCCTGACAGATGGGGGAGGTGTCGGCAGCACCCCGCCGCTGTGGTCCCGCCAGACCTGGGACGCTGGGGTCCCGCCAAGCTCCGGAACCTCAGGCAGGAGCCTGGAGCCCCAGGGGTGGCGGGGAGGGGGGTGATCAGTGCATACGGCCACCTTCCCAGGAGCACATGGCGAGCGTTTCCTGAATACATGGATTGCAGCCTGGTTCTGGGGGCACAGGGGGCTGCTTTCCCACGCAGCACCCCAGGGCTGGCCCAGCCCTGCCCCCCTCCCTGGGCCCTGCAGGGCCAGCCCTGGACCTCCATGTACACACTTCCAAGGGACCCCGTCCCCCCGTCATTGTGGAGCCTGGAACAAGCCTTTGGCTTTGTCTGTCCCTTGGCCACCGGGATGGAGCAAACAGCACGGGGCAGCACTAGGAGCCTCCCTGGGTGGCCCACTCTGAGGACCAATGTCCCCTCCCATCCCCACCGAACAAGTGAGGTCCCTGGGCGTGGGGGAGGACAGCGACCCCTGACCCCGCCGCGGTCCTCTTCCACGTGGAGGCCTCTCTGTGGGTGCCCGTGTCTGGGCTGCATTAGAAGGAACCCCCAAGCCTCTGACTAGTGTGGGGAGAGGGCCCTGCTCACATGGGGACTGTGCAGGTGACGTCTGTCCTCCAGGCAGGGGGCACACAGGAGACACTGAGGCCACGTGGGGCAGGGGGAGGCCGGAGGGCTCAGCGGCTGAGCGCTCGCCTTGCAATCACGAGGTCTGGGGTTCAAATCCCAGCCCCGGTGTGTGCAAACCCATAGGCTGAACTGCTGAATCACCAGGATGGCTCAGCAGTGAAGGTTCTCGCCTCCCATGAGAGACCCCCAGTTCAGTTTCCACCCCGTGCAGCCCCACATCCACATGTGTGGAATGAAACCGTGTCACCACTCATGATGGGCAACTACGGAGACTGCTCTGGGCCTTCCCCCTTCTCTCTCTCCCCATTCTTCTCGCAAATAATTAATAATAATAATAATAATAATAATAATAATAATAAAAAGGCACTGAGCCACCAGGTGAGGAACGTGCCCAAGGTCAGACAGGGGCCCCAGGCCATCCTGGGCCCCAAGGTTCAAGGTCAATTCCTGCAGTTAAGCGGGCGCCGGGAGCTGTGCTCCGACCATCCCTGCTCTGCCTGCCGGGGGCGCCAGACCCCACCTCCCAAAGGCCCTGCAACCGTGTTTTGTAAAACAGGAAATAGTTTTGACTTGGCCCTCGTGGCCCCTGGGTGCAAAACTCACGCGCGGAAGGGCGGACGTGTGGTAGGTCCCGCCTTCCCCGGCCCGGCCACCAGGGGGCTCACTCTCCTGGGCGTCTTTCTAGAGATCCTTCCGCCTGGTCAGCAAACACACGTGTGGATCCCTTTGATCCGTCGTAACCCGACGGCCGCGGACTAGACGTGGCGCTGGGCACCTTCCTGTATGTGCATGTCACGTATTACGGACATTCGCCCTTCTTTGTAGAGCTGCCTCTTCCCTTGTTAGGGGCGCATTGTATTTCACTCTGGGGGCCAGTATGGTCGTTGGCACACCTCCCAGGGGGCACGGATTTTGATGTGACCCTGGAGAGATACACTATAATGTATCTAACCAGGTCACCCCTCAGGGACATTTGTGCTGGGGTCTGGCTTCCACTGGGCGCTGGCCCCCTCGGGCCCACTGGCTCCGGTCCAGCTCTTCTGGGCCATGCCACTGTGTCACTTTCTGTGTCTAATTAGTAGCCACAGACGGGGTGCGTCTTGGCTGTTTTCTGCCATCTCTGATGGACAGCTGACTGCCCTCTCCGGAAATGGCCTGTGAGATGGTTATGCCTCGCGTGTCACACGTTGCCGCGGAGATGGAAATGACACGCGATGGTCAACGGCACTGGAACTGTAACCTTGACCTTAGTAGCTGCTCTTTTCTTTTTTTAAAGATTTGATTGTTTTTGACAGAGACAGAGAGACAGAGAGACAGAGAGAAGAGGGAAGGCCCAGAGTCATCTCCATAGCTACACGTCATCAGTTTTCCACGTGGTTTTGTTCCACACAGGTGGACGAGACCCACGCAGGGCAGGAACTGGGTTGGGGGCCTCCCACATGGGGATCCCACCCCCTTGAGCCAGAGGACAAACTGAGGGGGGTGAGAACCAAACTGGGGGTCTCCCACATGGGAGGCACACCCCAGTTCAGCATATGGGTCTCCATGGGCTGGGGCTGGGATTCAATCCTCAGATCCCAGGGCTGCAAAGCGAGCGCTCAACCCTCTGAGTCATCCCAGCTTCCCCAGCTGCTCTTAGTTAGTTGTTTATGCAAAGTGGTTGGTCCCCTGGGACACCTACATCCACACTTTCCAAACCCTCTGGGATACCTTGCAAGTTTTCTCACTGGAGAGTGAATAAACTCCCACATATGCTCAAAAGCAATGTGCATTCAGCATTTTGCTTCCGTACAACCACTGATCAGCCCACAGCATTATCGGTTGTGCAGCATGTCATGTGTGTGTGGGTTTTCCACAGGACACATGCCCGGGCCTGTGCATGTGTCTTCAGACACTGGAATGTCCGCGACTCCCCTGCCTGCTTCCCTTGCAGCTAGAGTCCAGGACGTGAACTGGGTTCTGCCCATGGGCGTCCTGGTAAATGCCAAACAACCAGCTCTGTTCCCAAAGCCCACACCGGCTTGTCGTGCTTGGTGATCTCTGGGCTGTAAATAGTCCCACGGGGTCACTGTCCCTCAGGCTACTCACATGGGGTCACCGAGTGTCGTGTTAGTGGCGATTGTGGGCTGTCGCTGGTAGGAGCCGTCTTTAGCACACACCCACCTCTGCCAGTCCCTGTGTGAGTCCAGAAACCGGGGTAGAGGCAGCATTGGGGACCCGATGAACGTGGCTGAGGCCATCACCCTGGGCTGGCTGGGGGCCCAGGCATGGTTCTGGGCTGCCAGCCCTCTCCACTCAAAGCACAGGCCCCTCATTTCCTGTCTGAGCCCCTGCTCGCTCGACACTATCAGAGGGGCTTCTGTTTCCTGCCACTCAACACGCTGCAATCCGAAACCATCAGCCGTTCAGTCTCGGGCCTGTTTGCCAGCCGGCCTGCAAAGGATTGGAATGAGTCGTGAGGTCCTTCCGGGAGGACAAGGAGAAACTTGGCCCTTAGCAGCCTGGCTCAATCCGATCACGGTGGAAGGGAAGTCTGAGAGCCGAGTTCCTGAGATTTCTGTCCTCTCCCCACTGCTTCGGCCAAGCCCTGGTGACGCTGGCTGCCGCCTGCGGAGGCTGAGCTGGGGGCGACACCAGATTTTCTGGGCCCCGCCTCCCCAGATAGCAGGCCTAGACTGGGCCATGGGATTGTTACTTCACATGCCCGTTGACACCGAGGTGACTTTGGGGTCTCTCTTGATTTCCACTCAGGCAGGGCTCATCTTTGGGGGGCAAACTACTCCTGAGGGGTGTGGAAGAAGAGGATGTGGGTACAGATGCCCCCCAGTAGCCTAGAGAGGGGGCTTGAATTCAGAAGCATGAGGTCTGGGGTTCGATTCCCGGCCCCGGCCCGTGCAAACCCATCAGCTGAACTGCAGTGCAGCTGGTCACTGCTGGGAGGGTTCAGCAGCGAAGGTTCTCGTCTCCCATGCGGGAGACCCCGGGTTCGGTTCCCACCCCACGTGGCCCCACATCCACCTGTGTGTAGAAGGAAACCATGTCACCACTCATGATGTGCAACTATGGAGACAGCTCTGGGCCCTCCCCTTTCTCTCTCTCTCACCTTCTTTCAAATGATAAAATAAATCTGAAAAAAAAAAAAGAAGCACCCCTTTGTGAGGGCAAATACCTCCTGGGAAAGACACTTTGTTATCAGTGCTCAGAAGGAATTTTCTGGCAGACAGCAGGCACGGCTGCTAAACCAAGTGGCTGGGACCTGCGGCCCAACCGACCAGGCTCCAGCCTCTGTCCTGTGCTGCAAACCTCTCTGGGCCTCTCTTTCCTCATCTGTGAAATGGGGATGATCAGACCTAATCTCCGAGGCTCTCGGGAGAACTGCATCAGATCCCAACTTCAAAGCATGAAGAGAAGGGCAAGTACAAGGGCAGGTGCTGGGCGCCCCCTGCCTGGGCTTAGGTGAGATTCCTTTTCTTATCCTTTAATAAACTTTGTATTCCAAGTGGACGTTAAGGCGGAGAACCCCCGGGGGGAACCGTGGGCCCAGTCATGGGCTTTCCACGGTCCACTGTGAAGGGTCAGAGCCACGTGGGGCAGAAGTCGTGGCTCCAAACTCTGCGGTGCTGTGAATTCCTTCATTTACACAGCGGATCTGGGGGAAGCCGGGATGGCTCAGCGGGTTGAGCACTTGCTTTACAGCCCCGAGGACTGAGGATCGAATCCCGGCCCCGACCTGTGCAGACCCATATGCTGAACTGGGCTGTGCTGAACTGATTCCTAACCGTCTAGCAGAGTGCACACTTCAGGCAAGTGCATGTTCTAGGGCCTGTGTGACATGGTTTCCTGCATTGACATCAGAGCGTTCAGCCTGAAAGACGTGCATTGTAGATGAATGGAACACCGAAGAAAGGGTTCCCCAGGCCCGGAGCTGGGACGTGCCTAGTACTCAGCCCTCCTAAGACGCTGAAACATCAAGAACTTTCCTTGGATGCGTAAGAGAGGCGAGGACGTAAGGCCTGCGGCTGCTCCCAGAGCCACAATCCTCTGGGAGGTGACGGGAGGGACCACTTGGGGGAGCAGAAGCTATGAGGACTGTCAGGGGGCCAGTCGCTGGAGGCTGGTCTGGACAGCTCAGAGCTAAGCCCTTTAGGGGGCCCGGTCATAGGGGGCCCCTGTATTATGCAACTGAGCTGTGGGACCTCTGTCTGTATCAGAGGAAAAAACCCTTCCTACTTCCTTTTTATTTATATTTTTATTGTTTTTGAGAGAAGGTAAGCAAGAGAGAGAAGGGGGCGGGCCCAGAGCCGTCTCCATAGCTACACATCATTAGTGGCGACATGGTTTCATGCCACACAGGTGGATGTGGGGCCACGCGAGGCTGGAAGTGAGCTGGAGGCCTCCCGCATGGGAGGCGAGAACCTTCCCTGCTGAGCCGTCCTGGTTGCATTGCAGTTCAGCCTACAGGTTTGCACCGGCCGGGGCCGGGATTTGAACCCCGGACCTCGCAATTGCAAGGCCCGCTCTCCGCTGCTGGGCTATCCTGGGAAAGAACATTCTGGAATTCCCCAAAGCGCTCTCTTCTTAACAAGGCCTGCCCTCAGGGGAGCTCATCAACCCGAGCCTCCCCAGCTGGGGTATCAGCACAGCCTAACTAACCCCAAGAAGGGAAATCCGCCCTCCAGCCCACGACTGTGAGTCTCACCAAGGTCACGTCCCCAGACAGGCCTGTGAGAAGCCCGAGACTTAACCACAGGCCCATAGACCAGAGGGCTCCGGGACCACAGTGGGCCGGCTCCCCTGGAGTCTAGGGTCCCCGATGCCTGCGACCCCCAAAGGGTGAGCGGCAGCTTCTTTCTGTCCCACCCGGAAGGTCTGTGTGTTTGTAGGTCCAACTTCGCTGGGAGACAAAAGCTCACCCGGGACACCCTCTTGAGTGGGGTCAGCCCCGGGGGAATGGAGCGTTGGGAGTGGGCAGCTCTGTGCACACAAGGCTGGGGGCGCCCTCGTGCAGGTGGGCAGCTCAGGGGCCCAGGGAATCAGGACAGGGGCTGCCCCACACCGCTGTGGCCCCGTGGCGGGTGGAAATAGCAGGTTCCCCAGCCCCCTGCCTCGTGCGTGGTTTCTGGCCTCGCCGTGGCCCGGTGTCTGGTGTCCCGGGGAGGCCTGCATGGCCAGAGCAGACCGTGGTCTCAGGGAACAGGCCGGGGCTTCTCCTGGGGCCGCCTGCACTCCAGGGTGGCGAGAAGGTTCTAGAAGGGCGGCGGCTCCTTCCTTGGCTTCCTTCCCACCGTCTTCTCTAGCTGGCCACTCTTTTGCAGGGACACATGGACCTGGGTGGACGCGTTAGTCTGTCCCCTGGGCTGTGGGGACCAGGGTGTCATTGTCCCAGCCAGCTGAGGACACCGTGGGACCTCTGAGGCCCGGTGTGGCTGGCTCAGCAGCACACATGTGGTGTTTAAATATTTATTTTTGGTGGCCACTGGTTAAATAAACAGCGGCCTTCATTTGGGTGCGGCCAACCCAGAAAGTAAAAATACATCATCGGTTCTGTGCCTCTTCAGGGAACCCGAGCAGCCCTGTCCCGGGGGGGACCCTGGGCCTGGGGCCCCGGAGGTCCAGGGCCAGCTGGCGGGTGACCACGGAGAGGACCGCCACCCGCCCCTCTCGGGTCTCAGGCCCGATCGTGCCAGCTCACCCGCCTCACGCTGGTTCCTCAGTGGCTGGTGGCCAGTACTGTGGGCCTGGGTCTGTGTAGGTCCTGCTCAGCTTGGGGGGGTCTTGCTCAGCTCAGGGGGTCCTGGCTCCTCCATGAGGGCACACAGACCGTTAGCCCCCCGATGGCTTATACCAAGTTCGCCCAACCCGCGGCCCGCAGGCCACCTGCCGTCCAGGATGGCTTTGAATGCCAGCCCACACCCATCCTTGAAACATGATGAGATTTCTCTGTACTGTGGCCCCAGACAATTCTTCCTCTTCCCATGTGGCCCACACCCCTGGCTCTAGACACCCTCTATTATTTTCTAGAGCACTGGCTTTCTGGGTTACCCCCTGGGACCCTTCTGCTGGGAGTAGGCCGCTTTGGGAAGACATGGGGTGCGGGGTGGGAGGACCACCCTACCCTACCCTGCTTTGCAGATGTGGAAAGAGACACCCGCCCTCTCCCTGGCTCTGAGGGAAGCACCGAGTTTTGCTCAAGAGAGAAGAAGATACGTGGGCACTGGCCAAGCCGCTGAGGGTGGGAAGAAACCACAGGGCCGGAGCTGGCAGCCTGGCGTTCCCGGTGCCAGGGGTGGGCAGGAGCGTGGGGGAGGGGGAGGGCCGCCGTGGTCCCTGCTCGCTCTGTCCCTGCCTGGATTGTTGGCAGGAAGAAACAGGGAAACTTGGGAAGGCATGCATGATTGAACACAGAGGAGAAAGTGGTGGGTAATTGTAAAGAAATGGCTTCCCTCCTGCCCAAGTTCGACTCCTGGAGCTGGAAAACACACACACACACACACACACACACACGCCTGGGCTGACCGGGCAGCTCACAGCTGGCCCGACATCCCTGGAGACCACAGTGACTGTCCCATTGACCTGGCTCCGTGACGAGCTTTCAAAATACAGTGGTTTCGATTTCCTGCTCACCAGAAAAGTTACAACATATACCGGGCGTTGCTGCTTCTCACGTCATTTATGCAATTCTTTACCCCCCTTCCCCTCTTCCCGGACCTCCCTCCCCCCAAAGCAAGTCACAAAGGGGTCTTTGTTCTCTGCAAGTTCAAAGTCAGCTCTTGCAACGGGAAAGGACTGGCCATTACAAGGGGGAGGCTGAGTGTTTTACTGGCTGTCAGACCAGAAATATGGGACGCATCAGGGTTTGCAGGAGCCGGCCCGCAGTGTGGTCTGCAGGCTGCACAGAGCGATGGGAATGCGTTTCCAGTGCGTGCGGAGGGTGGGAGACAGCGGGGGGCAGGGCTGTGAGTGGGAGGGGCGGGGGCGGGGCTCGGGGCCACCTGCTCTGCCTCTCTCTGCTGGGTGGCCTCGGTTTCCTCACCCATAGGACAGGGTGTCCATACCCTGGACTAAATCACAGGGCTCCACTCCGTTCCCCGGAGCTCATGGTCTCCGTGGAGGGGCCCGGAACAGAAGGAACAGGGCTCGGGGCACCGGCGCCCACTCCTCTTTGCAAGCTCCTTTGTGGCTCTCGAGGGCCCTGGCTGGGCCCACCGGGCAGGGGACCGAAGGCCGGCGTGGGCGAGGCTTGAGGAAAACAAGCAGCCCCTCTGGGAGCTGAGGCTGTGCAGGAGTGGGTGGGGGCGGAAATGTTCTGATGTGGGGGGCAGAGCTTGGCTCTCAGAACGTGGCAGGGCAGAAGCGAGTTCCAGACAACAGCCAAGACCACCCCCACTGCCCCCCACCCCAGGGCTGGGGCTTTTCTGAAACGTCACTTCCCATTTGGGGAAGTGGCAGCCAGAGTGTGGGCGAGTCCCTGGGGTCGGCCTTAGCCGCGGGGACCCCCAGCCTCCGGCTGCAGGTGCGGGCAGCTGAGTTGGTGGGTAAACGGCGGCTCAGAGGCCTGAGAACGGCTGTGCGGGGAGAGGCACACGCCTAGAACGCCAGTGCCGGGCGCCCGCCCCAGTTACCGAAAGGCCAGCAGCCTGCTGCCTGGTGACCTCTGCAACCTCGGTCCCTGTCCACACCACACGGGATGCACCGTGGAAGGCAGGGGCTGGGCCCGCCATCGTGGGAGGAGCCAGGATTCTCCCCCTCTTACAGCTGGGGAAACTGAGGCTCACGGAGCCCGGGGGGTTAGGACAGGGGCGGCGGGTCATGCAGGGTCTACACGCTTCGCATGGCATCACAGAATATATTCCAGACACTGCATCGACGTCACCTTGTCCCATCCTCATGCCTCGTGCAGACTGTCCCTACCTGCAGTCAGAGAGAATAGTTATGTCCGACCACGCGGTCCATTCGATTTCACGACGCTGGGCAAATCCTCGGACATGTGGATGACACATGGGGACACTAAGATGGAGTTTGTCAAAAGTTAGGGTATCTAATGATCCCCCGATAAATGTAAATGCCGTGAGGGAGAGGAGGAGGGACCCCCCCACCAAGGATGGCTGAGAGGGGCTTGAGGAAGTCATGAGGGAGGGATGGGGAGTGAGCTGGGATGGAAAGCTCTAGAAGGGAGCAGCTGCATTCTAGGCAGACACAAAGCGGGTACTGAGGTCAGAGGCAGATGGCAGATCCAGAGAGTATTCCTGGGAGGAGATGGGACATGAGGGGAGCCTTGGCTGTCACATTAGGGAGCTGGGATTTCAGGCTGCGGTGAAGGCTTATAGGTGACGCCGGTCTCCTCTGGTCAGGACCCCGGTGCTGTCCCAGGGGTCCTGGAACAGTTGTCTCCTTCAGAATCTGTGGGCGAGCGGGGCCCATGGGAGCTGCCCAGGAGGTGGCTCCGAGCAGCTGCTGAGCCCAGGAACTCCCTCGCAGCTCCGGATGTCCCCGAGGTGTTCCTGCCGGCCCTGGCTAGCGTTCAGAGATTGTGGCCAGGCCCGAAGCCAGCCAGCCACCAAATACATGTCCCTGGGGCCACAGCACCGGGGCTGTCTGGACCACCTGCTCTCTAGTCTTTGTTCCCAGCCAGCATCTGGTGAGGGGTCATGGGAGTGAGCCGGGCCTCCTGAGTGTGCTGGTGTGTGTGTGTGTGTGGGGGGGGGGCTCGGTGTGACTGACTCCCCAGGGACCAAGGGAGAGATAAGGCCCTTGAGTGCCAGGCCTTGGCTTATCAAGATCCTTGGCCATGTGGATTATTTTTGTAAGGAATTTTGAAAAATTCTGGTAAAAAAGAAGAAAGGGAAAAGGGAGGAGGGAGGGAGGGAAAGGTGGGGAAGGAAAAAAGAGAGAAAGGGAAGGAAAAGTTAGTTGAGAACTTTCCCGAAGCCTCTGCTCTGGAGCCTTGTGCTGTTTCACTGATTCCCAACATGCTTTTCAGCGACTTTATGACCCAGGCTGGTCCCTGGTCACTATGGCAACTGCTGCCTTGGCACCTGACTCCTCTTCGCCCTGAAATAACGCAGCCATTTAAAACAATTGCATAAACCATGTCACAATGAAGTAGGCTGACCAGATGTCCCGTGTGAAAGGGACAGAACTGTACTGGTCCGCCTTGTCACACGGCTCCGGTCAAGGGGTCCGTAGGCTGACCACATGGACCCTTTGAAATGGGACAGTACCGTTGCTGTCTGTTTCATTTCACGCGAGACGTCTGGCCAACCTACGATGAAGACAACGTGACTCTTACGCGTGTCTGTTACTGTTGTGCATTAGATGTCACAAGAAAGAGAAAAAACACGCGGTATGCCAGCCTCCCAGGCCACCGTGGCCCCTTTGTGCCTTTTCTGTGACCGCAAGCAGACATCAGCTTGGAGCTACTGTTTCCCGTCCCAGGACGTATCCAGTGGTACCTGGTGTAGCGAACACTGCAGTGGGGGCGTCGCCACGCATGTGACCTGTTGTGGTCTTTTCAATTATGTCCTCAGAATGAACTTGCTAGAGCAGAGTGCTTGGCTCAACTAGAAGACGCATTTTCAGGGCTTCTTAGACACAATGCCTAGTGGCTTCCTCTTGGCTCCCCAGGTGGGCTGCTCCCGAGGGTGACAACTGTCATACATGAGAGAAGGGACCCCAACCCACCCTGGAATGTATAGATGAAAATTGTGTATTTAGCCTTTCAGGTTTAAATGTCAGTCACCTTCAGAGTGCTCCCCGGTGGCTACCATACAGCCAACGAGACCCTGTCTCCACAGCTCGCAACCGTATTTGAACTTGTTGATTGTGACGTCTTTTAGGGCTTCTGCCGTTTTTAGTTGTACCTCTTCCCACATCAGCAAAATGGTTCCCTTGGAGGACTTTTTTTATTCTGGGAAACAAAGCAGTCACTTGGGGTGAGATCCGGTGACTAGGGGGGTGGGGCAAAGGGGTCAGGCCGTTTTGGGGGCAGAAACTGCTGAGCACTCAGCGCGGTGTGGGCAGGGGTGTTGTCACGCCGCACGGGGTGCGTGTCCATCACCTGTCATGACAGGGGACAACATGTGGACAGTCTCCAAACACCATTCACTGGAGCTGATCGCAGCCTCTCACAGCCACGCCTGTGGGTCCACGGTTGCAGAGGGGCTCCTAGAACCCTCCCCTCGTGGGGGACGCCTGTCCTACCCGGGGCCCGCCCCCCAGAAGGTCACTCCAGTTTCTCAGGGCCTACCTTCTTATGTCCACACTTCCTGGCATGGCTTAAGTTCCAACGGCCCAGGTCTTGGAACTCTTGCTGCTATGGCCCCTCTCACCCCACCCCATCCCGGCTGATGGCTGGCCTGCCCCTCATGCTCCAACCATCTCCCAGTGGTCACCTCTGCGTGAATGCCTCTCAAATTTGTTTTTATTATTTTTTGAAGATTTATTTTATTGTTTTGACAGAGACAAGGGGGAGGGCCCAGAGCCATCTCCGTAGCTGTCCGTCATTAATTCGCAACATGGTTTCACTCCACACGGGTGGGAACCGGGCAGGGGGCCTCCCTCACTCGGCTAATGTTGCTAGTAAGCCGATTAGCCAGATGGCAATTGACAGTAAATGATCAGACTGGCTTTGGAAAGTGGCCACGTGCTAAAATGTAATCGGCCAACCTGCAAACGATCGACTTCCTGAGTACACTTTGGTCCCTGCTGAAGGGATAAGGGGCAGGGCGTATGACATCAGCCACCTTTGCTCAGACGTTCATTGAGTGCCCAGCGATGCATGAGTTGCTACTCATACATACGTGGGGTAATGAAGGCGAGAAAGACTGGCCCTTGTCGTGGGTTGAATGGTGGCTCCACTACAGATATGCCCACGTGCAAATCCCTAGAAATCTATGAGTCTTGCCTTATTTGGTTAAAAGGTCTTTGCAGAAGCACGCAAGTAGTCTTAGATGAGATTGCCCTGGGTTACCCGAGTCGGCCTTAAATCAACGACAAATGTCCTTATAAGAGACAGGAGATACAGACACACAGACAGGAACTCATGTGATCCTGGAGGTAGACATGGGGTGATGGAGCCCCCAGAAACCGAAAGACCCCCCCAGAGGTAAACTCAGCCCCGTGACCCCTTGAGTTGGGCCTGCTGACTCCCACACTGTTAGACAATAAATTTCTGGTGCTTTAAGCCACCGAGTTTGGCAGCCCTGGGAAGCTAATACCGTCTTGAAAATTAAATTAATAAAATGTGCAGACAAGGGGTTAGGGATGAAAGTGAACTCTGGGCTTGACTGTCGCTTTGAGGTCAGCCAGCACTTTGACAAGTGAGGAAGAGGAGGCTTGGTGTGTGCAATGGCAACATGTAGAACCCTGAGGTTCGGTGGGACATTTCCCAAATGTTTCATTTGAATTTCATTGATCAGATATTTCTATTTGCAAATTGTCTTGAAAACCTCGCCGTCTCCCCCCCCCACACACAGAGTCACACATACTCATTCAATGAACCAACTATTCACACTTCAGTGCCCCCTCACACACACACACACACACATTTATTTGGGCAGCTAGGTTAACTTAGTGTAAAACAGAGAATAAAGACTTTCCCATCTCTGTGACCAACTTGTTAACAACAGTTGCTATTTGCAATGGTCTTTCTGCATCAGAATTTCCTTGATACTCTGAAGACAGAGTTTGGACGGTTGATCCGGGCCTTCTGGATTGTAACAGAAAAAAGCAAGTGTTTCACGAAGGTTGAGAGACCTGCATGTGCTTATCGTGAGGGTTACTGCAAGGTTTGTTGCCTAAAACCTCCAACGGAAGCCCCCCCCCTCCGCGCGAAGCCACTTGCTCATTCAGCTCTAAAATGCGTCTGAAAGTGAAGTTGCTTTAATTTGGAATCAACAAGCATGCCTCCTCAGCTCCTATTAGCACGCGGGGCTTTGAAAGGAGCCGAAACAATTCCCCAGGGCTGGCAAGCAATCAATATTTTCATTCGTGCTCCAAGCAGCCGCTTCCAAGCAAGACCTCCTGTTTTGGCTTAGCCGCCTGGATTTTCTATTTCAGACCCCGCGTGTGCAGTCAATGCATCAGAGGCGTTTTTAAATGCTCAAATGCAGTTTCAGGGGAGGGGACTATCGCTCTGGGGTGTAGCTCCTTCGTGTCCCACCAGGGAGAATGTTCTGGGCTTTGTGGTTTGAAGGGGATGGCTCTCTAGGAGGACACCAGGTGCGGGCCGGGTGCCACCTCCTCCCAGCTCCACGCCCCGGGCAGACATCACCTGTCCATCACAGCGTCTCTCTCTCTCTCTCTTTCGGGGGACGGACACGGTAGGAGGCCCACAGGAATAAAATGCACAATCGCCCTAATGATAGGAGACAGGCACGGTGCTAGGACAACTAATCCGGGGGACGCTGAGCAATGACAACTAAATCCTGGAAGAGGTGGTGGGCTGAGGGGGAGGTGTGTCCAGTAGCTGGCGGAGGAGGCTTGTCCAAGGCACCCCGCATATCTATAGCAGACATGAGCCATAACTGGAGAGCTGAGGGGACCACACCACATGGCCTTGGAGGCTGGGTTGGGACTGTTGTCTCCCCTGAGAAAGAGCACCCCTAGACCCTGGCCTGCGTGTTGTTCGTGGGAGCAAGTCCCAAGGCCACAAGGCACTTTATGCCCGTGTGGCTGTGCGGAAAAACAGAACAATCGTGTCAGGGCACAGCTACAAACCAGGTCTCTGTGCCCAGCATGGAATGGCAGCGAGCCCCCGGCTCAGGTAAAAGGGTGTGGCTGCCTCCTGTCCTGGCTCCAGGCCGCCCTCCCTGCAGACCCCCGCTTCCCGGTCTAGGACACCCAGCCCCCAATCTAGGATACAGGCCCAAAGTCACAGCCCAAGCCAGGCCGCAGCCCCTTCTAACGCCTGCCCAGATGCTCCGGGGTCGCCCCAGGTGTCCTGCCGCTCTCCGTGTCCGGCTACGCACCTCCCTTGTTTCTGGGGGTGGTCGCGGGTCATAGGGAGGGCTGATGTTGGCCTCTTCTCCTTCTGCCCCTCCACCCCATCCTGCCACACTCTGATGGTGTCCTGGGCAGAGCATGCTGGGAGAAGAGAGCCGAGCAGCCAGGAAGCTGTTACTATGCTGTCACTGGGCTCTCTCTAGACCAGTGGTCTCTTTTCTGGTCACCGCCTGAGTTCTCCGGGGGACCCTACGCCCACACTCCCAGTGACCCCACAAGCGCTGACAACCCTGCTTCTCTCTAGCTGGGCCCCTCCATCTCCTGCGGCCCTTCAACTTTGGGGGTGCCATCGGCCCTGGACTTCACTCTGCCATCAGAACAGTGTGCTGGCCTGTCATCTGTCCTTAGATCCTCCAGGTGCGTGTCCACCCACTGTGTCCCCCTGCACTGCAGGGGACACTATGAAGGCCCTGAGGGGTCCTCTTGGGGACCTGCTTTGAGATTTTTGGGGAAGGGGAGGCACCCTCTATCTCTCGTCCCCTTTTGGGGGGTAGAGAGGGGATTCGGGCCACACCACTCCTCATCCCCAACCCCTGAGGCTTCAACCCCCACTGCAGGTAAGGACCTTCAGCAGCAATGTGGGATCTAGCGCATGGGTGCCTCACTGGAAACTTCTAGAATATTCAGAAGGACCAGCCTCTCGGCACCTGGAGCACAGGCAGGTTCGGCCAAAGCAGGTCAGGACTGGCCAGTGTGGGGGCAGGAGGAAGGGCCCCAGGACCTTCCCCGTGTCGCCACGTCCTGCCCCTGAATGAATGAGCTCTTGGCTCTGGCCCCGCCCCTGACAACCCCCATATTTGCATCTGTCCCCATCCCCTTGGCACCTCGTTTTCTCCTTGGACCTTCTAGCTCAGTCAGGCTTGTTACAGACTCCGACTGCACCCCCCAGAGAAAGCTCTTCGCCTTCAGCCCTGTGGTGGGATCCCCATCCTCATGGGGGTTCCCTTTCCCTGCAATGTGGAGAGAGGCCGGGACTTGGGCCTGCCACTCATCGTGGGGTCACAGGAAGCCCCCCAACCCCTCTGAGCTCTGGGTTTCTTGTTCACACAACACGCAACAGGAGACAGAACAGGGTGAGCAGTTTCTAGAAGCCAGGTGTAGCCTCGGGGCCTCTCTCATCTCTGGCACTTGTCATGAGCAGCATGGCTGCCACACTGGTCATGACTATGCCCTGGGCCACTGGTGGGCGCCTGGGCCGGTGACTTGCTCTCCCCATTCCTGGGGGCCTGGGGTGGGGACTGCCCTCCCCCTCACCCCGCTGGCTGGCCCTGTGGACACTTTGTTGCAAAACCACACCATTTCACTCTGACTTCCTCTTGGGTTCCCGGAAAGGTTATTTACAGAAGTGAGACTGCCTTGTAACATTACAAAATTTGACTATTTCAGGCAGGGCCTCAAGTAAGTGGAATCAGACATTGTTTGTCCCTTTGTGATTGCCTTGTTTCATTTAGTCTAAGGTTCTCAAGGTTCCTCCGTGCTGTCACATGTGTCAAGAGTTTTTCTTTTTAAAGGCTGCATACTATTCCGTTGTATGTATATATCGCACTTTGTGTAGCTATTCATCTGCCCACGGACACTTGGAGTGTTTTCATCTTTGACTTACGAATAATGTGGCTATGAATATGGGTGTATCGAGGTCTGTTCAAGTTCCTGCTTTCAATTCGTTTGGGTTTGTACCCAGAAGCGGGATTGCTGGCTCATAGGGTAATTAATTTGATGTATAATGTTTTGAGGAACCACTGTACTGTTTCCCCAGTGGCTGCACCATTTTACAATCCCACCAACAGTGCACAAGGGTTCCAGTTGCTCCCAACCTTTGCTTGCCAACACTTGTTATTTTCAGGTTTTTAAAAAATATATAGGGAAGGCCGGGATAGCTCAGCAGCTGAGCATTTGCCTCGCAATCATGAGGTCTGGGGTTTGATTCCCGGCCCCGGCCCGTGCAACCCCATAGGCTGAACTGTGGTGCAACTGGTAACTGCTGGGATGGCAGTGAAGGTTCTCACCTCCCATGTGGGAGGCCCCTGGTTTGGTTCCTGCCCCGTGTGGCCCCACATCCACCTGTATGGAATGAAACCATGTCACCACTAATGACAGACAACTATGGAGACTGCTCTGGGCCCTCCCCTTCTCTCTCTCTCTCTCTCTTTCCCCCTCAAAACAATAAAATAAACCTTAAAAAATATATATATGCTAGTCATCCTAACAGGTGTGGTTTTGCTCCTCTTAACTTTTTAAAATCCTCATATCCAATGAAATAAAATTCTCTTTTTGTTACATAGGCAGCGCTTTTCACATATTCTTTAGAGAAAAACAGGAAGGAATAGAACCCCTGGCTGAGTATGAAGGCTGAGAAATCCTGACACCCTCACTCACCCCGATATTATCAGTTTTTGAGCATGCTGACAACTTGGCATCATGTGATGCCATTAATGACTGGATTTCCAAGACCTGATCATCAACGAGATCTTGGGTCGCCATGGTTTGCCCTGGGCATGGGCACAAGCAGTGTGGTCATGTCCTTCCAGCTGCTCTCCCCTCTGTGTGGCTGTCCTGTGTCCCCTGATCACTCAGCCTTACAGGTGGGTGCCCTCAGGTGCCCCCAACCCTTCTGACCCGCAGGGGCCTCAGTGGAGGGTAAGCACAGGGGCATTTGTAGATGGTCCCAGTCGGGCTGGGTGGAGATGTGAGACTGGAGGGGACCGTGTAGTCCTGTGAGGACCCGCTTCAGCCCAGTGCCATGGGGGAGCTCGGGGTACGGAGTTGGCCAATTCAGCTGGACGGCGTGAGAGGCAGAAACCAACTCGGAAACGTCCTTTGAAACAAGGGAAGGTGCGATTCCACCAACCTCGTCTCCACTCCTCACTCGTCCCACACAGCTTGGGGGTCCGATGGGACGATTGATTGAACGTGTGTGGCAACATGAAACTGACAAATGACCCCCTCCACGTTGAAGAAAAACAGTGAGCGAGGCGGGCCCACCCCGCGGGATCCTTGGTCTCAGGGTTGTGGGTATTTGGGGACCTGCAAGGTTTCGGTTGAAATGTGTCCACGCCTCAGCCTGGTTTTCAGGGCGTCCACCAGGGGTGCCCTGTCCTGACCAGCATTTAAAAAAGCTGATGGGGTTCAGGCTTTAAAAAATTCCAAACAAAACAAACACCCAGCCCGGCTGCCATGAGGCACGACAGGCCGGGAATCCACGCTGTCCCTGGTGACGACATGCTTTGGGTTGGCTGCTCCTCTGGGCCTTTGTGTCCCTGTGTGCAGGAAAGGGGTGAGGAGTGGGACATGGTCAAAGGCGTTTCCAATTGCACATTCTGGGAGGCCAAGCCCATACGCTGGGGCCGCTGTCTTGCTATTTAAAAGTCCCCTGGCGGGCACTGCAGCAGGGACAATAAAGGCGTCTGAGTTGTGGGGTTCCCAAGGCCTCTGGCTTTGGAGCCACTCATCTGAGGCTCTACCCCAAGGCTCTGGGTTTTGAGGTGCACTTGGGCCCCCAGAGCTGGGAGCACTTGTTCAGACTTCTGGCCCCCTGCTCAGGCCCACCTTTGCAGCCACAGGGACCTGCTGCTACCCTTTTCCTCTTTTCTGGAAACTTCCATCCATCCATCCATCCATTCCTGAGCAGTTGGAGAAGCAGATGGACAGGGGAGCAGAACCCAGGCCAGCTCCCGCCCTAAGTTCACCATCCCACAGTGCCAGTGGTCTGCTCGGCCCCCTTGTGCTGACTTGGTTGCTGCAGCCCCCCAGTGGAACCCCCATTCATGCGCCAGCATCAGAAACGCCAGGCGAACCCTGAAAGCTAGCCCCAGAGCTCAGCTAGCATCAACGGCCACCTCTTGGCCGCCAGTGACTTCTTCCATGGGGCTGGGCTTGCTCTCTTCTGGTGCCCTGGCCCTCCTACTTCTGGTGCCCTGGCTCCGCCCACTTCTGGTGCCCTGGGCCCGCCCACTTCTGGTTCTCTGGGCCCGCCCACTTCTGGTGCCCTGGGCCCGCCCACTTCTGGTTCTCTGGGCCCGCCCACTTCTGGTTCTCTGGGTCCGCCCACTTCTGGTTCTCTGGGCCCGCCCACTTCTGGTTCTCTGGGCCTGCCCACTTCTGGTGCCCTGGGCCCGCCCACTTCTGGTGCCCTGGGTCTCGCTCACTTCTGGTGCCCTGGGCCTCCCAGGGCCATGAGGGCTCAGGGCTAAGCTGCCCCATAGGCAGCAGTTCCCACAGCCCTGAGCCTGGGTCACTGTGAAGGAGGGACAGCGCTCCAAAGGACCCATGGCCTCTCAGGTCCCCTGTATCTGGGGACAGGAAAAGGAGTGTTGATTGACATGGCTTTCAGTGCACCCTCCGTGGCCGCTTGTCCATTTCTGTTGCTGCACCATGAGCCACCTGCAACTCATCCGGTTCTGGGGGCCTGGCATTGGGGTGGGGACAGCAGGCTGTGAAGTCTGGGGCCTCAGGCTTCTGGAATCATCGGAAGGCACTTTCCCTCATCTGCTGGGACCTCAGCTGGGACCCTGGTCACAGCACCTCCACGTGGCTGGGGCTTCCTCCCAGCATGGCGGCCTCATCATTTCCTTTTCTGCGTGAGCTGGGCGACAGTCACGTGGCACCATTTCGACGGCATTCCATCGATGACCAGCAAGGCACAAGCCACTAGATTCACAGGAGTGGGCATAGATGCGCTGTCCTGATGGGAAGAACGTCAAGGCTAATTTGTAGGGGGGCTCACGGGATGGGGAGCACAGTAGGCACCTCCCTCACCAGCTTCCCTCTCCCCTCCCCCCAGCCACCTTGGCAGGGCCTCCGTAGGACCTTCTTTCCCTCCTGATCGCTGGGGGCAGCTCTTCACTGGGCTGAGGGGCACGTTCAGGGTTAAGGGGAGCTCAAAGCCCACTTGGGTGCATGAAGGGCCCTGTCGGCTCCCCTCAGTATCTGCAGCTGTGTGGCCATTCGTGGGGCTTTGGGGCTTCGGTTCTGTGCTTCCTGGCCTTCAACCTGCAGCGCTGGAAGGCACCGTGCCAGGTAGAGCCTCACCCTGGAGCCAAGCAGCCTGGGGCCTCTGGTGCCCCCTGTCCCCGGCCGAGGCCTGAAGGTTCCCTGGTGGCTGTGGTCCAGGGCCATGCCCTGCTCTGTGCGTGTGAAGGGGCCAGCTGTCCCCTGGAGCACAGCGTCATCGGGTTGTGAGTGCACGCTGCCGCTGAAGCCCCGGTGGCTCTAGGACGTAGTCAAGAACAGGGCGAGGGTTAGCAGGTCTGGGCTGGGAGCAACCCGGGTGCCGTCCTGGTTCCAGCAGCTACTGAGTCAAGAGACTAACAGGGAAGGTTGCTCCAGATTTCCCCACTTCTCCACTCCGGTGCTGGCTCCTAATGGGCTGCTGACCCTCGGACCCCGCTCCCCAGAGTGGACACGGGATCCTACACCGGCCGCACTGGGCCGGGGGGCCACACACACCCCGAGATGAAAGCATGTGTGTCCACACAAACCCATGCAATACACACAGCCACACAATACACCCCTCTGCATCCACACACCACACACACCACACACACCCATATGTGCACAGCCACACTCTATACACATCACACACACCACACACGTGCACATATCCATGCACATATAGCACATCACACACGTGCGCACGCACACACACACACACATACATACACACTCTTCACAAGCCTGTTGGCATATGCAGAAAAGCCAAGTGGCAGTCTTAAATATTTCTTCTTTTTCTTTTTAAAGATTTATTTTATTATTTTTGACAGAGACAGAGAGAGAGACAGAGACAGAGAGAGACAGAGAGAAGGGGGAGGGCCCAGAGCGGTCTCCATAGTTGCACATCATCAATTTTTGACATGGTTTCATTTCACACTGGTGGGCGGGGGCCGCGGAGAGCGGCAACTGAACTGGGGGCCTCCCTCATGGGAAGTACACCCCAGTCCCGCATGTGGGTCTGCACAGGCTGGGGCCCAGAATCTGATCCTTGGTCTCCAGGGCTGCAAAGCAAGTGATCAACCCGCTGAGCCATCCCGGCTTCCCCTTCAATATTTCTGTTGCACAGGAATGCAAGATGTGGTGGATCAGAAAGCTCCCAGAAGCCCTGAGAAGAAACTCTGCTACCCCCTGCACCCCAGCCGGCCCCCCAGGCTCACCTGGGCTCCTTCGGGCCTCTGTCTGCCCCAGAGGGTGGCTGTCGGCGTTTACCTATGTCCACACTCAGCCACAACAGCTCCTTCTTCCCCAGATGTGATCCTACTTGGGACTCCTTGGCAAAGTAAACTCATCAAGCCCACAAACCCTTCCCGCGAGGGTCCAGGAGCTCAGGGGCTGTCCATTTCCCCAGGCCCCGAGGCCGGAGAGGGCAGGGCTGGGCCTCCTGGAGCCGGGCGCCCCCTGGTGGCGGGTGAGGGAACTGGTCCAGAGAACGCGGTCAAATGGGGGGAGGGGGCATCGAGGTGGTGGCTATGAGGAGGGGCCTGCAGCAACCCCCTCCCCCCTGGGCTCCAAAGAGGGCAAGGAGCGCTTGTAGTAGGTGTTTCTGGCCACGCCCCCAGCGGCTGGCCCAGCCCCGGGCCTTACCCACAGGTGCCACCAAGGCACGCTTTCTGAGAGGGGCCGTGCTGAGGGGTGCCCCAGGGTCTGGGGTGCCGAGGAAGCCTGTGCACCCCTCCCTCCACCGTCCCCAGGCTCACGGCCCACCTGCCCGGCTCCCCCGGCCCCGCCCCCGATGGCCACACGGTCCTGCCCTGAGGACCACAGCGGAATGAGGGCGGGGATGTCCCATTCTGCCCCTGTCCCCAGCCAGCCCGCGTTGCCCGGGAATCCCTCCCTAGGGCCTCGTTGCCTGGGGAACGGGGCCCCTCAGCTCGGGTCCCTGTGGTGGGGACACCCCCGTGCGGGAGCTGAAGGGAAGCTGCCCACAGCCACCCGTCTGGGCTGGGTGCCCCCACCCCTCCCCCACTGAGCAGAAGTGGACCGGAGGGCGCAGGGGGCTGCTGGTTCTTGGCTCTGTGTATGTGCGCATGTGCGGGAGTGTGAGTGACGTGGGTCTTCAGCTGCGTCCCTGACTGTCACCCCAGAAGTGTCAACAGGAAAGGCTGAAGGCCTGTGGTGGGCACCTGGGCTGTACTGGAGGCTGGGGGCAGCTGCCACATTGGTGGGGGGGGGGGTCTACAGACCATGGAGGGCAAAGGGGACATTTATTTCATCCGTGTGACGATCCTTAGGCCTGTTTCCTTATTGAACCTGTTTGCCCCAAGAATACCTGCCAGAGGCGCTTGCAGCTGGAGCGTTTACCCCTAGAAAACGGGCAGATTTATAGTCCCAGAGAACAGCCTTCTGGGAAGGCTGGGATGGCTCAACAGGTTGAACGCTTGCCTTGCAACTGTGAGGTCCAGGGTTTGAGCCCCGGCCCAGGTCCGTGCAAACTCATATGCTGACCTGGGGCGTACCTCCCATGCGGGGGGCCCCCCAGTTCCACTCCCAGCCTGAGAGTCCCACATCCACCTGCGTGGAATGAAACGACGTCACAACTCAGGATGTGCAACCGTGGAGACTGCTCTGGGCCCTCCCCCCTTCTCTCTCACGATAAAATAAATCTTTAGAGAAACCAACCCACAAAAGACACATCCATTCTTATGCATGAAAAGAATTATTAAATACCAATCATCATGTACGTGTCTGTGAGATTAAGAGGAAGAGA
Source organism: Craseonycteris thonglongyai (assembly GCA_004027555.1). Classification (NCBI taxonomy): domain Eukaryota; kingdom Metazoa; phylum Chordata; class Mammalia; order Chiroptera; family Craseonycteridae; genus Craseonycteris; species Craseonycteris thonglongyai. The sequence continues at coordinate 5,180 of PVKE010008798.1, read as the reverse complement.
CAAGTGCTGTTTAGAAATCGCTCCCAGAACCTTTTTTATATTTTCTTTTCACCATGAAAACCAGTCAGATTGGCTTCAGTCTCAAAGAGCGTGTTTATGTGAAAATAAATGAATGTGGCCGTGAGCTGCCCACCCCCCCAGTACCCCCCATGGGGCACGTATTTCAGAACGGGACTCCTTCACATTATCATCTTCTTACAGGAATGCATCTGCTTCCACATACTGTTACCGGGGCGACACCTGAACTCAGGTCTTAGGGAAAGGTGTTAGCAAAAACGTCTTCCTGATATTTCAGAAAACAACAACAACAACAACAAAACCTCGAGGACTTTGTTTTTAAAGTTGGGCTACTTCATAGACACCGAATCGCTTGTGGTTCTCAGACTGTTGCAGGAAGATATCAGACGCCCAGACGACTCTTTAGCTAGAGGAGGGAGATTTTATTAGCAGGTGGAGCACACCGGGCTAGAAGCACCTAAGCACTTGCTCCTGGTAGTTAGATTCCTCACAGCTTATATACCCTTTTCAGTGTCCATGTGATTGAAGTGTGATTTCTTGGTCTGGGGTCCGACGTGTTTCTCGTGGGGAGGGGGGCAGGGGCAGACCTTGCACCTGGGTTTCTGAGAACCGTTTGTTCTGGAACTTTATAATTGCTGGCCTGTCTGAGACTCAGGGACTTTTTATCTCTTGTGCTTGTGTTTGCAAGAGCCTCCAGGAGGCCTTGTCTTTTGCAATCTTTTAAAGTTCCTCCTCTCTCAAGACAGGATTGGGGAGCCCCCCTGGGTGCCCTTCCTGGGCAGGGGTCATGACGGGTGGGGGAGGGGAAGGGGGCGGAGGCACGGCCCTGGTTCTGGGGCTGGGCTGGGGCTGTCACATACAGGGCTGCTTCGGGGTAAGATTTGTCAGGGTCCAAGCTTTAGACTCTCAGGGCATTGATGCTGGCCTTTGGGTGACCAGGATCCCATCAGGACTCTTTGGCTGCTCCAGGGAACGTAACTACAGCCATGTGCTGCTTCATGACAGGAACACGTTCCGAAAAATGTGTCCCCGGGCGATCTCGTCGTTGTGCAAACTGCACAGGGTGCACTTACACACACCCGGGCGGAACAGCCCCACGTCCACGACGCTCCGGGCTCCGCTCTGTATTGTGCTGACTCCTATAGGCCGCGCGGCACGTCCTTGCACAGGTTCAGGGCGGAAGTCCTTCCCATCTGGCTTGCCTTCACAGAAAGGCCTGTTTACCATTCAAGCAGCTCCCATGCCCCGATTCTATGGTCTCCCTGCTCTGGGATCTCATTGGTCACCACCCTCCACAAGAAGGGAGCGCCTACAAGCAGAGACTCTTGTGGGAGGATCAGTGTCCAGGGTCAGTGCCTGACACTTAGTAGGTGCTCAAGAAATAATTGCTGGCTGTTGAAGTCTGGCCAACTGGAGGGTCGTAAATGCCAATGGATTGCTGCTTTCATGACCCCCAAGACCCCAAATTTACTTATAAAACGTTGTGTATTTATCCTTACATGTTTAAATGTCAGTCACGTTCCAAGTCCTCTCCGTTGGGTGTAATACACCTATTGAGACGCTTTTTCCATGACTTTTAGTGCTTCTGCCGTTTTGGGTCGCACCTCTTCCACATCGGCAGACCAGTTCCCTTTCAGGACTTTTTTCATCCTGGGAAACAAAACAAAAAGTCGCTCTGGGTCAGATCGGGTGACCAGGGAGGGTGGGGCATGGGGGATTGTGCTGTTGGGGCAGAAACTGCTGAGCACTCAGCGCGGTGTGGGCAGGGTCACTGTCACGCCGCATGGGGTGTGTGTCAATCACCCGTCATGACATGGGACAACGTGTGGGCAGAGTCTCCAAACACCATTCATTAAAGCCGATTGCAGCCTCTCACACCCACGCCAGCAGGTCCACGGATGCAGAGGGGCTCCTAGAACCCTCCCCTCGTGGGGGACGCCTGTCCTACCCGGGGCCCGCCCCCCAGAAGGTCACTCCAGTGTTTTGGGGTCCCCTTTGTTTCCATCTTGTTGCGTGAGGTTGAGCCCTGATTGTGATGGGCCTCTCTTTGTGAGTTTCTTGCTCATATCTACCTGTTTCCCTTTTGGGTTTTCTTTCTCCCTGCCGGGTACAAACTCTTCGTATACAAAGTATGAAGTGAGCTATTTGTCTCTCATTTGTCGCACATATTTTTCCCCCCAGTTGTCTATTCATCTTTTGGGATACTTTTTCCATTTAAGTTCCTTATTTTAAAGATTTATTTTTATTGTTTTTGGCAGAGAAAGACAGAGACAGAGACAGAGAGAAGGGGGAGGGCCCAGAGCAGTCTCCACAGTGGTATGTCATCAGTTCTTGATATGGTTTCATTCCACACAGGTGGGTGGGGGCTGTGTAGGGTAGGAACGGGGCTGGGGGCCTCCTACATGGGAGACACGCCCCCTCAAGCCAGGGGTCGAACTGGGGAGTGAGAACCAAACTGGGGGCCTCCTGCATGGGAAGCACACCCCAGTTCAGCCTATGGGTCCACACGGGCCGGGACCGGGATTCGATCCTCGGTCCCCGGGGTTGCAAAGCAAGCGCTTAATCTGCTGAGCCATCCCAGCTTCCCCTAAGTATTTTGATACGGTCAAGTTCATTGGCTGTTTCCTATATGATTTCTAATGTCCCTGAAGAGGCTCCCTACGCTGGCTGTGGGGCTTCGGCCCCAGGGGTTAGGGTTAGGGGTTAGGGCCAGGAGGGGCCAGGTGGGAAAGGTAGTTGGGCCTGGATCATGGGGCTCTATCGCATAGCACTCTAGCCTCAGGAGATGTGGAGAGCAGGTCGGGGGCAGAAAAGGGGCCCCCACATTTGGGAGGCTTAACTGGGTAGCTTTGGGGAACAAGAGGAGGGTGGTGATCACAGACTAAGGCCCGGAGGAGGGGGCGACCAGGGTGGCAGAATGGTGGCAAAGCAGGCAGGAGGCACGGACCCTCATCTGCACTGGAACTTGATGGCCAGGCCATTGAGGAAGTGGGGAGGCTGACAGAGTAGCCACTTGTACCCACAGGAACTGCTATGGGGCCACCACGTGGGGGCCGCCCCCTCTGCTCCGGGCAGCGAGTGAGTCTGGGTAGGGCAGTGCCTGCGCTGCCATTTCCAACACTTTACACACAGACGTTATGACCTCATTCTGGAGCGTCTGTTTATTTTCACATAAAGGGGGTCACGGTACGCCCGCCCACCCCAGCCAATCTTCAGTTTTATGTCTATAATTTCACTGGAGGAAAAAGGCGACAACGGGAACTGGCATCTGGATGATCGCCGCCTCTGCCCGTGCCTCCCGGTCACCACGCGGGGAGGTGGTGCGCGGGCGCGCGCCCTGTGCGTAATTCAGACACCCCTGCGGGCGCGCCCCTCCGCCTCCGGGTCAGTGCCCCGTCTGTGCTCATGCGCATGCGCGCAGCCCGTGGGGCGCAGACGTGTCATCGCTCTAAGCCCAGAGGATGTGATTTCACCACCAGAGGCCGGAGCGCTGAGATAGTATTTAATTTGCGAACGCGGTAAACAAGATTATTATGTGCAAACGAGCAGGGTTGGCGAGCCAGCCGCGTCGAAGTGTATTTGACAAAAGTTGTGCACACAAGGCTTAAGTCCTCTGTGTCCCCTTCCCTTTTGTCGCAGGACGAGAGTCGGAGCCGGCACTCGGCTGCTCTTGGCTTTCCATCCGTGACACTTAAAGGACCTCATTCATTCCCCGGTCTGGGCCACGCTCCTGGCCCGGGGTTCTTCTGGGGCTTTGTCACACACAGACTTTCCCCGAGCCGGAGATAAACGGCCTCCGCTTCCCCGAGCCGGGCCCCGGGGACTCAGCAGCTTGAGAAATGTGCTGAGAACCCGGGCCCCCCCCCGGAGAAGGGGTACGGGGCACGGCCCTCCTCCTGCCCTGTGCCAAACTGCTTCCCCACTGAGGGCCTCTGGTGTAATTCCATCCCAGAGCTGGGGAGGAAAGTGGGTGGGCTCCGCGTATGGGGAAGGCCCCGCCTCCCCTGTGTCCCAGCCCAGAACGGGGTCCCCCTCCCTGGCTCCTGGAAGTCCATGGAGGACGCAGGAGGTGCTCCTCTTGTCTGACCCCAACGTCTTCCCTGGGGCTATAAAACCAGCCATGGGGGTGGGGATCCAGGTAACTCCACCCCAGAGAGCCCCCAAATCGCTGCCAGACTTTCTTAGGACTTCGTAGCAGCCAGTGGCTGATGGGAGAGCCCGGGCCATCTTCTGGGGCCTCAGGGAGGCTAAAGGCTGCAGCGGGAGAGTCAGGCCACCGGCCTGGGCCAGCCAGCCAGTGAGCGCAGGGCCTTGGGGATCACCGCCGCTTCCGCATGCACGCCTCCAGCCGGCCCAGCTCCTCGTACGATTGGTAGAAAATGTCGAAGTCCCTGGCCCCCCAGCCTCTCCAGACAGCCAGACACCACTCCTGGTCCTCATTTTCAAAGCTGCACACCACAGTGTCTTTGGCCACCACAGCCGCGTCCACCAGCGCCCTGCGGAGAGGCAGGGGGCGGGGTCAGAGGGAGTCCACCAGGGGCCGGCCCCGCCCCCGGCCCCACCCACTCCCGCAGATGCCCCGCCCCTCCCGGGGGCTTGCGCGCAGAGGCTCTCGAACATCTACAGAAGGACCCAAGGGCTCAGGCTCCCAGGGGCTGTCGGTGGGGGCCTGACTCCCTGGAAGGACATCCCCTGAGTGTCCGGGAAATACCATCAACTCTAACGCCTGCTCGTCTATGGCCCACGGCGAGCTGTCCCTGTCACTCAGCTCCCGTTCCAAGTCTGCACACACTCAGGAAACGGAGGGGCATCTAACCGACAGGAAACCGGCGCCCACAAGCCCTCTCCGTAGCCCCGGCTTCTGAAGCCGCGACTTCTTCAGCGGGGCCCGTGGGTGCCGGTTCTTCCGGGGCCCTGCCAGGCCGTCACCGCACCTCTGGCCGCCTGCCTGGCCCCGAGGCCAGCACGGAGACGCGGCTGTCCCGGGGCGCCCTGCTAGCTATCTGCGGAGGGACTCAGTGCCTCATAGCACCGCCAGAAACCGGCGGGCTCAGGCTACGGTCCCCCTTCGGGCCGGCCGCCTGGGCTGCCTTCTCCCCATAGCGAGTATGCCTGGCTCTTGGTCAGCTGACTTTTGGGGGGTCGGGGAACACCCCCCCCCC
>PVKE010008797.1:32571-46926 GCA_004027555.1 Craseonycteris thonglongyai | reverse complement strand
GTCTCGGCTTCCAGCCCGCCCTGGGTCTAGCTCCACTTTGGCTGTAGCCCCCCAATCCCCCTTTGTTTTTGCCAGCCCCGGGCCGCGCTCCGCGCTCCGTTCCTGTCCCCAAACTGCTCCTTCTCCCTCCCTCTCCCGCTCCCCCCTTTTTCCTCTAACCTTTGTGTGTTGTTCTGCGTTGTGTGGTTCTCTCAGTTGACGGTGCTTCTCAGGGTTTCCCCTGTGGGTTCCTTTTTGTTTGTAAGTCCCTTCCCAGGTAGGTGTCTGGGTTCTCCTCTCATGCCGCCATCTTGCTCTCTCTCGACCTTAATCTTTAAAGATGTTTGTACCCGCATGTTCATCGCAGCACTGTTCACAGTGGCCAGAACATGGAAACAACCAAAATGCCCTTCGATAGATGACTGGATAAAGAAGATGTGGTACATTTACACAGGAATACCACTCAGCGATAAGAAAAGATGAATACATTAATTTGTGACAACATGGATGGACCTTGAGACCATTCATCAAGTTTTATAGAAATATATGAAGTTTGGGGGAGGGTTCAGACCTTTGGTAACAGTCTCAGTTGCTCCATGGCAACCTGTTTAGATACTCTTTCCCTTCCTTCCTTCCTTCCTTCCTTCCCTCCTCCCTCCCTCCTTCCCTCCCTCTCTCTCTCTCTTCTTTCTTTCTTTCTCTTTCTTTTTCTTGCTTGCTTGCTTGCTTTTTGAGTTCAGAAGTATTTTTCTACATAAAGTAGACATACTGTATGTATTTCTTGAGTAACAAAATATTCTCTGAAATTATATTCTCATCCATTTCTATTGTCAGTCCTTTATTCTCATTTTTAATTTTTTTCTTCCCCTTTAATTTTTCTGCCATAGAAATAGGTTTCTTGCTTTTTAGTATGTAAAAAGTGCAACCTATATAAAAAAAAAATCACCCCAAACCCAATCACGAAGCCATTAATAATTAGTGGTCTTCTCTTTCTTCATTATCTATGCTGATGGAGCTGCACATGTGCACACACGTACAATTTCTAATGTTAAACCATCCTTAAATTTCTGGAATACAATATTGTTGAAATGGTCTTTTATATTTTTATGTGTTTTGAGTGAGTTCAATTTACCAATATTTTGCTTGGGATTTTGTTGCCTCTATGTTCATGAGTGATAGGTTTAAATTTACTCTTCTTATTGGCCCTGTGTAGTTTGTATTTCAGAGCTTTGTCAAATGTTGTCTCCTTTTCTGTTATCTAGAAGTTAATGACCATGTGAGGCTACTGAGCATGTGTAGTGTAGCTGGCGAGCCCCGAGATGTGCTAGATGTGTACAGCATACGCTGACTCTTGAGGATAACATACAAGAGAATATAAAATAGTTCACAATTGTCATAATGGATGAAGTGTAGAAAGGATATTATATTTTATATACATAGATGAAATACAATTTATTATGGAATAAATTCATATGCATGATCAACTGGAAACAACTTGTTTGGGACATTTAACTCCATTGAAGCTAAGCTAGGACTGGAGATGGGAAAAACCAATGGTATGAAGTGGATACAGTTGAGGGGCTTCACTAGAAAGCCCAGGACATGCCTGGTCTGCTGAAAGCTCTGTGAACTGGCTCATGTTACCACCTGTGCTTGTACTTAGGGTCTGATCACTGTTCTTAGGAACAAGACGCTGGTGTCTCCACCTTCACAAAAAGCTCTATCTTTCGCTTACGAAGCTGCCATTGGAAGAGGTTGTAGGTCACAACATACGAGGAAAACAGAAGAAATCAATGCAGTGCAGAGCAAACAATTCAGCTTTTCCTGAGGCATTTGCTCTCCATGGTGCAGTTGGTTACAGCTGTGGTCTGAAGGGCTGTCACTGCATGGAAGAAGGCAGGAGTGTGCAGCCCGTAGCCATGATTTCATGACTGTGTAAAACCAATTAGTCAGCTCACACCCAGGTGAACAAGCAGAGGGTTGGAGAAACAAATAGATTGTTTGTGCAGCTTCTAGAATAAACAGATTACTTTATTTGACATTTTATGGACAAACATTCATTTCTTGCTGGATAATGAAATAACAAAGTGTTTTCTATTTATCCTGACAGCAAGAACTGCAAACTGAAATCGTCCTTTTAGTATCAGTGTTGCCATTCCAGTCTTTATGGACTGTCCTCATATACCTGCCTCAAACCACCCATTTTGCAACAAACTGAGCACCTCCCATGTGCCTGCCTCATCTCAGGGCTGGCCCGTGAGGCTAGTGGGGAAGACAGACCAGGACGCTGGGCCTTAAAGATCATGTCAACCGCCACGGTCACATAGTGAGAATTTTACCCTGGGCTACTGTCAGGCCACAGGCCACCCTGTGCTCACCTTGGCCTCTTCCTGCACACACCCCCCACCCCCACCCCCCGGCCCTTCCCGCAGGAGTGTCACAAACTATACAAGCACCTAGTGCGTCCTGGACGCTGGGAACCACTTGTTTAAACTCTTAGTCATAGGTGGAATCTTTTTGTTTCTGTTAATAAATAATAGCAAACTGATGAACAAACTTGCTAAGTTGTAACAACCTCTAGGCCACATCTGACAGCCCAAGCTAGAGGCCCAGGGAGAGGAGGAACCATCCACAGCCTCTGGGCGTCCTCTGTAGCAGCCACCCACCCCAGCAGCTTTCCCCTTGTTCAGGCCAAGAAGCTTCAGACAGGAAGGTGGAAAGATTCTGAATCCTTGGGCCTTAACGGTAGGGTGACCAGACGTTCCGCTTTTGGTGGGACAGTCCCGATTTTTAACAATTTGTCCCGTGTCCCGCAGCGTTTTAAAAAAGTCCCGATTTTTGGAAAGAATGCACGACAAGCTAGGGAATGGCGGGAGATAGACCAAATTTTTAATCAAGAACCCCCCCCCCCCCCCCCCCGGTCAATGGTGTCCCGCTTTACCAACGTTAAAATCTGGTCACCTTACTTAAGGGGCACTTTCAAAACAAGTGGGGTCTTTCTTTTTTTCCTTTATTTAAAGCTGGTTTGGGGGGATGCTGCAATAGCTCAGCAATTGAGCACTTGCCTTGTAATCGTGAGGTCCACAGTTTAATTCCCAGTTCTGGCCTGTGTAACCCCATATGGTGCACTGTGGTACAAATGGTAACCACCGGGATGGCTCAGCAGTGAAGGTTCTGACCTCTCATGCAGGAGGTCCCCGGTTCAGTTCCTGCCCACCTGTGTGGAATGAAACCATGTCACAACTATGGAGACTGCTTTGGGCTCTCCACACTTCTTTCTCTCACTTTTTCTCAAAACAATAAAAAAATAAATCTTTAAAACAACTGCTTTTTTTTTTTTTTTCCTGTGAAACTATGAGTTTATAAGTGAGGAGAGGGGAAGCCGGGATGGCTCAGCGGGTTAAGCGCTCACTTTGCAGCCTCAGGGACGGAGGATCGAATCCCGGCCCCAGCTCGTGCAGAACCATATGCTGAACTGGGAGCTCCCCCAGTTCAGTTCTCTCTCTGTCTCTGTCTCTGTATCTCTCTCTTTCTCTGTCAAAAAAATAAAAATTAAAAAATAAAAATATATTATAAGTGAGGAGAAAACTGCCCCTGGCCCCTACTTCCTGTCTCCCTGACTCATCACAATACCAACCTGCCCTCAATCCTGCCCAAATCTTTGATGGGAGTGGTTCCACTATGGCAGTCTTGTGAAATCCTGAGGATGTTTGAGGGGTTCAGATGGTAGAGTTCAGGGCCAAGGATGGGGCAGTGGTGATTTTACTTCCCCACATTCCTGGCTTTTTGCAGCCTCCTTCCTCTTCCTACCCACCTGACTTGGGACTGAGGAAGATGAATACCCCATTTCTGGGGAAATTGAAGGCATACATATATAACCACCCCATCCATAATTAACATATTTGCAGAAATACCCTTCCCATTCCTTCCCCTCCATTCTGTACATTGTAGTTTAAAAAGAGATTTAAAGACATGTCACAGGGGAGGGTGACGTTTTCTTAAATTACTGAGTCTAGCCCTGCCCTAGGGTTGTGGGGAGACAGAGACCAGGTCAGCCAAAGCAAGCCCCCAGCAGCCTCCACACCAAACACGCAGGCAGCTGCCTGCACAAGCAAGGGGCACCTGGATTGCTACAAGCGAAGGAGACTACCTGAGGGATTTTAGGGGCAGGCCCAGTGCACAGGACTGCAGCCAGGTGGGCCTCTTCACAGTCCTGTTCGTTCCCCTTTCCCTGTGACCCTCTGGCTATCACCCCTAATATGGGAAAACAAGAAATTAACATGTTTATAAAAACATCTACTTTCCCAAACAAAGTTAAAAATTAAGAACTAACACTACCAGAAAAAAAGTACAGATGAATCCTAGAGCTTGCCCCCTCCCCCCACCCCGCACTCCCTCAAAGTGCAACCACAAAGCCCAGTGAACAACTCCCTAAAGTAGCAGAAACTCCTCCGAGGTAGGTATGTGAGTCAGACACTCGTCCACCCAGAGACTCTGTTGGTTTACGGTGAGCTGCGCACTAGGCAATGCAGAGGCTGCAGGGCAGGGCGTGGGGGGCCCAAGTCCTCCTCCACAAGTTGTGTCCCCATTTTTGGCATCTCTGGTGGGGCTAGGTTGGCCTCTCCACAGATCCCAGAGCAGATAAGGGGTGGGGGAGGGACAGTGGTGGAAACAACGCAGAGAAACAACAGTTGCACAAGTCTGAGGACAGAGAAAGGGATCTGAAAAATAGGGTCCTGGGTGTGTGTGTTTCTGTGTAAGAAAAAGGGAGAGAAAAAAGACTGAACGAAAAGGAGAAAGTGGGGAGACAGACTCTCCTTTCCCCTCAGAGCACCGTATTGCTATCATTAGTCAGCATGCGGCACTGAGCGCCTGGTGGGGTGGGGGGTGGGGGGGGGAGGACTCCGTTTGCCCTTCTCTGTCTTGCGCTTCTCCTGCGTCTGGGGTCCGTCCTCTGGGTGCCTTAGTCCTCTTTAGGAGTCACCTCGGGAGCCCACCCCTATGGCTCCCAGGGGCAGGTAAGCTGGAGGTGTCAGGATGAACGTTCCCAGCCCCTCTCCTGGGATGTCATGAAGACGGGGTCACGGTGTCCTGCCAGCCATCTTCTCCTCACCCCGCTGGCCTTCCCCGACGTGATTCCCGTGGCCCCCTGGTCCCCATCGGAGTGGTTCTAACTGGGGGGCAGAGTGGGAATCTCTGCTGAGCTCGTGTGTCCCCAGAATCGTGTCTCCGGGTCCTGAGATGGAAAGAGCGACCACAGCCTGCGGAGGAAGCGGCTGTCGGGAGGCTAGCGTGGCCTTGGCGCCCTGGGTGACGGACGCTGCGGCCTAGCCGCTTTTCTCCTCTTGGAACTTGCCGGTGTTTTCCTAATAAGCAGTCGGCTCAGTGATTCCGCGCTCCTCGGCGCGCCCCTGGGCAGCGTCCTCACTGGGGCCGGGTGACTCCGGCGGGAGCAGAAACAGTCGTTCAGGACCTCAGCGGCCTGTTGGCGGGAGCTCTGGCGTCCAGGAGGTGGTAGCGCGGGGTCGTGCCGGCCTCGCAGGCTTCTGCCTTAGCTGCTCGTGGAGGGCGCGCCCCTTCCCACGGGGATGCTCACCGTGCGCTCCATCTCCTCGGGGACCGCGGGCGCAGGCGGCTCTGCTCCCGCAGCGGGTTCACGTGGGCGGTGAACGCGTTACAGGCCAGCTCATCTCCAGCTCCCAGGGAGCAGATACGGCGACTCCCGGGAAGCTTGCTGCGATAGTCTAGGAGTTCAACCAAGTTGTCAGGGAACACGCCGCCCTGGAAGCTGCAGGGGCGCCGCTGCCGCCGCTGAGCGCCCCCCACACAGCCCCGCACCCCTTTCTCTGCCAGGAGCATGCTGTCCAGGTGCGTCAGCGGCGGGGCCACCGGCTCCTGCTCCTGGGACCTTCCAACGCTGAGGCTGGTTTTCTCCTTGTTCTCCACAGGACGCTAAAGAGGCCAGGGTTTATTTGGTGGCTGCTTAGGGCAGTCTACCAGGGGTCTCCAAACTTTTCAGCCCGCGGGCCGCATGAACTATAAGGTGACCAGACGTCCCGCTTTTGGCGGGACAGTCCCAATTTTTAACAATTTGTCCCGTGGTGTTTTAAAAAAGTCCTGATTTTTGGAAAGAATGCACGACAAGCTAGGGAACGGCGGGAGATAGACCAAATTATTAATCAAGAACCCCCCCCTCCCCCATCAATGGTGTCCCGCTTTACCAATGTTAAAATCTGGTCACCTTAATTAACTATCAAACAGCAGTTTGGGGACCGACTACATACTCGAGGTCCAAATAAAAAAGAATCAAAACATGTTGTTTTTAATTATTTATTTAATATTATTTTATTCAGATAAAAAGGTCTCCACGGGCCGGATGAGAGGGCCTCTTGGGCCGCATCCGGCCCACGGGCTGTAGTTTGGAGACCCCTGGTAGACTGAGTCTGAGTGTTCCAAGATTTGTGCCTGAGAAGCCGCAGGCCCAAAGAACACACCAGTGGCTGAGTGCGGGACACAGGTTGACTGAGACTTACAGTCGGTGGCAGGCGGGAGGGGTAGCGCTCTCGCAGCAGGCGGAGGAGCGCGAAGGTTCTATAAGCGCAGCAAACAAAGAGCATTCCGTGGGAGAAAGCATCTGCACACAGCACCCCAGAGAGCGGGAGGTCTCCACTGCCTGCTAGCGTATCTGCCCGTGGGCTAAGTTCCCACAGTGTGTTCCTCGGCCTGGGCCTCATCACCCAGGCTCTGTCTGGTTGGTGATGGTCATTATCTGCTGCAGAATCACCCCCATGTCTTGCTTCCCTTGGCCTTGGGGATCCCCTCCCCCCACACCACCACCACCACTGGGTTCTCTGCCACCAGGAGACTCGCCAGGACCCCGGCTCCCCACCCACCAATCCCAGGGCCCCTTCCCTCACCTGCCTGGAAACCGCGGCCCCAACAGCCTTTCCCCATAGTTGGGGAGGGCCTGGAGGCCCCTCCTTCCTCTGCTCCTCCCCCCCAGCCCAGTTATTTCCCCAAAGCAAGCTGAGGCTGCTGTGTCTTTCATCCCAACTGCCATCTCCCTCCTTCCTGGCTCCCTGGGGGGTTCACACCCACCATAAAAGAAGATCTGAGGCACCAGTTGGGCCCCTCACAAGAGACCCTGGGCCTGGGCAACAGAGAGAGGGAGGAGGGAGCTCTAGTAATGGTTAGAAATAAAAATTCTCAGGCTTCCCTCTACACCTGATGAATCAGAAACTTGGGGTGGGACCCAGCCATGTGGGTTATACCATGCTCTCCAGCACATGCTGATGCACACTCAAGTTTTGAGCCACCACTCTAGAACATTCCCCCATTTTACAGTTGAGACAACTGAAGGCCAGAGGTAGAAGGACACTGATCAAATCACACAACCAGCCAGTGACAGAGTTGGACTCAGAGTCCAGGTCTCCTGTCCCATTGATTCTCTCCACCACCCTACTCTGCTTCTCGCCCACACAACCCAGCTCAGCGCAGCAAGGCGGGTCATGCTGATGAGCAGTTCCTCAGCATGGCTCCACACGGGCACCCAGCACCATGCCCAGGCTGAGCAGCCAGCAGACAATGCCAAACAAGCAGGTGAATCAGCCAAATGAATAAAAAGAGGCCTGGGGACCAGTGGATTGTTCACTCGCAGATGGCAAGTCTGGTCACCAGGCCCCAGGTGTCATTCTCAGAAGCAAGAACAATACCCAGAGCCAGAGCCTCATGTTGCCAAATCAGATGATGGCAGCTTTACTGTGGAGGGCAGCTGGACCATGCATTGTGATGCTTTGTAAATCCCAAAGTTGTCCAAGGATGACATAGTGAGAATCTCTCATAAAAAGAGAATGAATTGTGCCTATAAAGAGCTGGCTGTATTATGGACACACTCAATAGTTTGGTGGTTACCTGGAGAGGGGGAAGGAGGGGGGAAGGAGAGTTGCAGGGGAGGTGGGAGTGGACACCAGATATAAGGTGATGGGAGGGGAGCTGATTCTGGGTGGTGAGCACATAATGCGATGCATGGGTGATGTGATGTGGACTTGTACATCCGGAAACTGTCTCATTGTTACCAATCAATGTCACCCCAATAAATTTAACAATAAAAAAATAAAAAGAGCTGGCTGTTTAACCCAGGAGCTTTATTAGCATCTAAAAGGCGATTATGGAGCATGTGCATTCAGACTGCTTTGCCTCTTTCAGCAGCAGGGGCAGAAGGAGCAGCAGCTGAGGTTCCAACTGTGCCCAGAAGCCCTGCCATTTGGGACACAGAGCTGTCAGGGCGAGGGCTTAGAGACGGCCTGGGGGGCGGGCCTGGGCCAAGTCCCTGTGCTCTGGGCCAGGGCCTCTCAGACTGAGCAGTACATACCCAAACCTGGGGGTCTGGTAACAAACCTTGCAGATTCAGATTCCTGAGGTCTGCAGTAGGGCTCGGGATTCTACATTTCTGACAAGCTGATGGATGCTCTTAATGTTTAGGTCCATGTGCATTTTGGGTAACAAGTTCCTAGAGAATGCACTCAATAGGTAAGAAATGCATCGTCCCCTGTGTGATTGGACATCTGGCTAGCAGTGTGGACGTCAAGTGGACCCAGATCTGGACGACCAGGAGGAGCAGGAGGGTAGGAGGAAGAGGCTACAGAGGGAGCATCAGGCGGCATCTTTTGTTTTTTATCAGATGGTGTCGAATAGAAAGAAGTCTGGATTTAGGTGAGAAGAGACTTCATTGGAAACGCCTATGCAGTAAGGGGGGCAGGCATTGTAATAGCGAGATGGTCAGCTTGTGAGGTCTGCATGTGTCTCAAAGGGCAGTCAGAGGAATTTTTTTTGAAAGGGGAGAATAAGCAAGGCCAGAGGAACCCGCATGGGGGAGTGAATGGAGTGAGCAGGTGATGGGGAAGTGGAGCAGGAAATGTTCTGTGTTTCAGCCCACTCTAGGGAGGAGACTGAAGGAGGAAGTATTAGGGAGGGGCTAAGCTGAGATGGGCTCAGCTAAGGTGGGGTCAAGTTCAGAGACCTGGCTTTGTGAAGGCGTGACACTTAACTAAAGTTTGGGTAATTCAAATTAGCATGTATTTCATCTAGATTGGTCAGTAGTGACATGCAATTCAACTAATCATTGATGAGGCCAAGAACAGGAATTGGTATGTGTGGCCTTGTCGTAGGTAAACTAGGAGGGCCTTCTGTGTGTTTTATGAGTTGTATAGAGACGAGTGGTTCTTTGCAGTGAGCATTTTCATGAACAAATGGTGGGACATTTCTTAATGGTGAAGCCCTGGGCTTAGGTAAAGCTTAGCATTGTCAGTGCCTAGGGGCAGACATCTTCTTTATAATGTGTCCTTCCTATCAATGCGGTCTTTACATAGTTAAAAATGAGACTCACACTCATATATAGAATGAACACAAGTCCAATATTGTATTTAGCTCATTAGTAAGGGAATCAGTAAGATGATGGCAATGCTTCAAAATAGAGAACCAGGTTCCAGCCGACCAGAGAAAGCATCCTGAGTTAAGTTTGCTGACTTGGGGCCACCACTGACTGATTAGTGTTCTGTGGGGCAATAAAACTGTAACACATGGTATTGTTTTGTGTAGTACAGCAATGATATGCATCTGCACTAGATGCGGCCTCTACTTGATCATGTAATTCAGTGTTTAGCATAGGTTTGTTTCCCTAGGTAACTGAAGACTCCTTGGGTGGTCTTGTTAAATATCATACCAGTATAGTAATGAAAGATCATGCCACCCACTCTTTTTGCCTAAGTTCCTATTTTAACTAACTGCTTTTCTTAACATCTCCAAGAGTTAATAGAAGGTCTGCTTATGAGCTGCCCTGTTCAAAGCATCTCCTCACGGTAGCCCTGTTGCACAAGCATTACAATCAGCGAGAACTGACCCTGCATTTTACACCCACTGACAGCAGAGCGGTGATCATACTATTGTGTTGTTTGGTGCCACTGAATTTTCCACAAAAACAATTTTTGGAAAACTTTAAAGCATTAAGCAGGGTAAAAGCCTGTTTCTGTTAACATTCTCCCACAAAGCAAAAACAGTTTAGTAAGCTTCACAACAAAACTATTTTTCTGAGGGTTGAACAATACAAGGCATGAGTAACCTAATGTGTTGCAGCTCTGAGAAGTGCTGCCAAATGAAGCTATTGTTAGGCCGCCAGTGAGCCAGAGCCCTTGTTTGCACACCCAGATGAGCCCACATTTCCTGAAACCATCAAAATCCCCTTTAATTAGTCTGCTAATAGAAACTTGTGAGCTCAGTTTCTCCTGGCCTCTAATTTTGGCCTCCAGTCTCTGTTAACTCAGTTGAACATCACATAGCAGGAGGAATCCAGAGATTTTGTTAACAAAAATCAGGTGACTTATCAGGTTTTAAATCAGATTGAAAAACAGGAATCGTTGGTAATCTTTCCAGTTAAAGTGGGAACAATATGATGTTTGTTCCTGGCAAATCCTTAGGTTTTCTAAACAATTTAATTGCCTATGTTATTTATAGAGAAGATGTTTTTTGTTTGTTTTGTTTTGTTTTGTTTTGTTGTTTTTAATTATGGGAGACATCAATTAAAAAAGTGATTAGCTGAGTTCTGCTAGGTATGGTGAGATTTACATGTAAGATATTATCACCAAAGGAAGGTACATGAAACAATGAAAAGAGAACATGGGCTTTGCATCACTATAAAGGTGACAGACAAATGAGGAGGGGTGGGAAGGAGGAAGTAGTTTCCAGCTTCATTTCTTGCTTATTCATCCTCACCAGTCACACTATTTTTCTTATATGGTAGTTGCCACCATCCGACGTTCAACACATCTGTCTTATTCTTTTATTGTATAATTGTTTGTCTCTCCTCACCTTCTCCACCCCAACTGGGATATAAACTCCCAAAGATAGACGTCTTTATTGTTCTATTATTGCTATAGGAACCGTGCCTGATTATAGTAGGCTCTCCATGCACATTTGTCCAGTACCCAGAAAGAGAAGGACGGAGTGAAGCCCAGTTCTCTGGAGGAGGAGCACAGAGCTGGAAATGATCACTCTGGGGTGGGCAGAAATGTTGAGGCGCTTGTGGAACTTGGGCTTGAGCCGATATCTGGGCTATACATTGAATTGTTTTTATTGAAAAGGAAAACTTTTATTTAAAAACCCAAGACAACCCTGGGCATCCAGGAATCAGAGCACCCCCTCCCCCGGCCCCAGCCATGGATGGCCCTCCCTCTGTGGCTGGCGGGCTCATTTCATGTGCTCCGGAGCCCCGCTGCTCCTCAATGGGACAGCTGGGAATATGCCCTGCACCACACTGTTTCCTGCCATGGATCTCTACGCATCCTCCTTCTGTCTAGAATACAATGGACACATGGAGAAAGGGGTTCAGGGAGACTGAAAACTTATGCACTGAGGTGACAGGGTATGTGGGCAGGATCTGAAGATGCTCTGACCACAAAGACCACGCTAGTTAAAATATGATAACACTAAGTTATGTTCTCACCAGTGTCCCCACCTAGTGGGATAGCTGCCATTAAGACTAACGTGAATCCCGCAGGTTCTCACCCCCTATTCCTGTAGTGTGTTGGCTCCCTTAAAGTCCCTCTAGGATTTCTGTGGGTCTCAGAGGGCCCTTCACCTTTGCTCATGAACTTGTCAAACCCCACGGGCTGTCGCTGTTTCCTGCCACACGTCTGCTGGGTACCATAGGGTCTCATGTGGGTGTCTCTGGATTAGGCCCTGGCTTGTGGGCCCCAGGTCCCCATCAGGTGTCATGCTTTGTGCTAGGAGCTGCTTCCTCCACCTGGCCTGTGGCCTCTGGGCGGAAGCCTGCACCTCCCCTGTGTTTCACTCTGGGATGGAAGGCCTCAAACTCATGATCATTCCATCCTAATACCTTAGAGCAAAACATCTTTTCCATTTCATCATCTTGCTGCTGATTTCCTTAAGACTCATACATGCACCCCTGGGGGTGTCATACTGGCATAGCATTGTCACCATGAACAGAGAGCTTCTGTCCCCCAGGGTGGCTAAGGGGTGGTTCCTGGACATGCTCACGGGCCCAGATGCTCTGCCCTTGGGAATGACAGCTCCCAACCAGAGCATCAGATTGCCTGGATTTAGGAGGCCCAGTGAAGCACAGAAAGGGCTCTCCAGACTCCCTGCAGAGAGCTTTCTGGTGAGTCAGTGCCACAGGGTAGCGGGCCCAGCACCCAAGCTCAGCCTCAAATGGGGCTGCTGTGCACACTGACTCCAGCCTGTTGCAGAGCACATGACCTGCTTTAGTCCAGCGGGGCCTCGCAAAACCAGGTGTGGCTGCAGTGAGCGGGGCTGTGCAGAACCAGGTGGGGTGGCTGTGAGCAGGGCTGCACAGAACTAGGGGCAGCTCTGAGCGGGGCTGCGCAGAACCAGGTGGGGCTGCTGTGAGTGGGGCTGTGCAGAACCAGGGGCGGCTGCACAGAACCAGGTGCAGCTGCGCAGAACCAGGTGGGGCTGCTGTGGCCACAAGGGGATGTACAGAACCAGGTGGGGCTGCGCAGAACCAGGCGCAGCTGCACAGAACGAGGTGGGGCTGCTGTGAGCGGGGCTGCGCAGAACCAGGTGGGGCTGCACAGAACCAGAGGGGGCTATGGTGGCCATGAGGGGGGTGTGCAAAACCAGGTAGGGCTGCTGTAGCTGAGTGGGGCTGCACAGAACCAGATGGGGCTGTGCAGAACCAGGTGGAGCTGCACAGAACCAGGTGGGTCTGCTGTGTCCATGAGGGGGTGCTCAGAACCAGGTGGAGCTGCACAGAACCAGGTGGGGCTAGTATGGCTGCGAGGGGGTGCTCAGAACCAGGTGGCGGTGCACAGATCCAGGTGGGGCTGCGCAGAACCAGGTGGGGCTGCAGAGAACAGGGTGAGGCTATACAGAACCAGGTGCGGCTGCTGTAGCTGTGTGGGGCTGCACAGAACCAAGTGGGGCAGCACAGAACCAGGTGGGGCTACACAGAACCGGGTGGGGCTACACAGAACCAGGTGAAGCTGGTATGGCCGCGAGGGGGTGCTCAGAACCAGGTGGCACTGCACAGATACAGGTGGGGCTGCGCAGAACCAGGTGGGGCTGCACAGAACCAGGTGAGGCTACACAGAACCAGGTGGTGCCGGTATGGCCGCGAGGAGGTGCTCAGAACCAGGTGGTGCTGCAGATCCAGGTGGGGCTGCACAGAACCAGGTGGGGCTGCAGAGAACAGGGTGAGGCTATACAGAACCAGGTGCGGCTGCTGTAGCTGCGTGGGGCTGCACAGAACCAAGTGGGGCAGCACAGAACCAGGTGGGGCTACACAGAACCGGGTGGGGCTACACAGAACCAGGTGAAGCTGGTATGGCCGCGAGGGGGTGCTCAGAACCAGGTGGCGCTACAGATCCAGGTGGGGCTGCACAGAACCAGGTGGGGCTGCACAGAACCAGGTGGGGCTGGTATGGCCGCGAGGGGATGCTCAGAACCAGGTGGCGCTGCACAGATCCAGGTGGGGCTGCACAGAACCAGGGGCAGAAGTGAGCGGGGCTGCGCAGAACCAGGTGAGGCGGCCATGAGCGGGGCTGCGCAGAACCGGGTGGGGCTACACAGAACCAGGTAGGGCTGGTATGGCCGCGAGGGGGTGCTCAGAACCAGGTGGCGCTGCAGATCCAGGTGGCGCTGTGCAGAATCAGGTGGGGCTGTGCAGAATCAGGTGGGGCTGCACAGAACCAGGGGGGGCTGCACAGAACCAGATGGGGCTGTGCAGAACCAGGTGGGTCTGCTGTGGCCATGAGGGGATGCGCCAAACCATGTTGGGCTTCACAGAACCAGGGGGGCTGCACAGAACTAGGTGGGGCTGCTGTAGCTGCGTGGGGCTGCACAGAACCAGGTGGGGCTACACAAAACCAGGTGGGGCTACACAGAACCAGGTGGGGCTACACAGAACCGGGTGGGGCTACACAGAACCAGGTGGGGCTACACAGAACCAGGTGGGACTGGTATGGCCGTGAGGCGGTGCTCAGAACCAGGTGGCACTGCACAGATCCAGGTGGGGCTGCACAGAACCAGGGGCAGCAGTGAGCGGGGCTTCGCAGAACCAGGTGAGGCGGCTGTGAGCGGGGCTGCGCAGAACCAGGGGCAGCTGCACAGAACCAGGCGCAGCTGCACAGAACCAGGGGGGGCTGCACAGAACCAGGTGGGGCTACACAGAACCGGGCGGGGCTACACAGAACCAGGTGGGGCTACACAGAACCGGGTGGGGCTACACAGAACCAGGTGGGGCTACACAGAACCAGGTGGGACTGGTTTGGCCGTGAGGCGGTGCTCAGAACCAGGTGGCACTGCACAGATCCAGGTGGGGCTGCACAGAACCAGGGGCAGCAG
>PVKE010008797.1:0-15821 GCA_004027555.1 Craseonycteris thonglongyai | reverse complement strand
TTTTCATTTTATATCTGTTTCTATTCCTTTACTTCTTGTCTCTGTGTGTCTTTCAATCTAAGTGAGTTTCTTGTAGGCAGCAAATTAGCTCATTGCTGAATAACACCATAGTGACCCTTGAAGTACTTCCCTTGGGAAACTATGCACAGATGCCAGCGCCTAGTCTACCCTTCAAAACAATTTTGGAACGCTTTTTCTGGAACAGCCTCAGAGCTGTCAGTGTATTACCCTTGATGTCCTGAATGTCATAAAAATGTCTTCCTTCCAATATTTTCTTTATCTTTGGGTAAAGAAAAAAGTCATTGGGTTCTAGATCAGGTGAGTAGGGAGGGTGTTTCAATACAGTTATTTGTTTCTGGCTAAAAGCTCCCTCACAGACAGTGCTGTGTGAGCTGGTGCATTGTTGTGATGAAAGAGTCATGAGTTGTTGGTGAAAAGTTCAGGTCATTTGCATCTAACCTTTTTATGCAGCCTTTTCAGCACTTCCAAATAGTCAACTTGGTTAACTCTTTGTCCAGTTGGTACAAATTCATAACAAACAATCCCTTTGATATCAAAAAAGATTAACAACATTGTTTTGTCTTTTGATTTGGACTGATATAACATTTTTGGTTGTGGAAAATTGACTGACTTTCATTACACAATTTGACACTTTGTTTCAGGGTTGTATTGGTACACCCATGTTTCATCACCAGTAATAACACGGCCTAAGCCACCGTCTTCCTCTTCAAAAGGTCCTGACAAACTCAAGCTCCAATATTCTCGTGATGGCACACAAAAACACACAACAATAAGGAATGTCACTCAGCAAGACACTACCACACATTGACATGAACATAGCTGTGAGGCACTGATATACCAAGGTTATGAAACCTTACTGAGTTGTTTAGAGAGTGCTGCCAATATAAGCACATGGTGGCAAGTTTGGGAACTTAATGGTCAGATATTGTAATCCTCTGTTAGTAACATTTTGCCGGAGGTATTTGCAGGACAGTAGCCTCCCTACCCTACATATTTTATGAGCCATGTCCACTGTCCTCTGTGGTTTTTCCTACCCCAAATTAAGCTGTCTGAGGTCTGAGTTAGATGAAATGGGGACTAATCCTTCAAGCAGCTGCAGACAGATTAGAATACTGCAAATTAGGAACACTGTGCTATCTTCAGTTCAGGTAAGGGAACTGGGGACTGGCCACTACATCCTCTAAACTACTCTGTACCATGCCAGGACGGGTATAAGACAAGAAATACGGTAAAAATGTCACAACTGTTCTAGTATTTGAAATGCAGCCTTTTCTTGATTGAAGGTCTGCTTGTTTGGTGTATGTCTTTGATTTCCTGATCTTCTATAGAGTTATTTTTGCCTGTCTGTAGTTGTTTACCTCATGTGTCTGTTGGGGGAACGAGGGCCTGGAGGTTCCTAGTCTGTCATCTTGCTGATGTTGCTCCACCTGGTATCACCACGTTTAAACCTTGTATCAACCCAATGATTCAGTCCCTGTTATTAGCCTCATTTTACAATTAAAAAAAAACAAGGCTTAGAAAATTTAATTAACTAACTCCCAGTCTAGAAGCAACTAAAGCACAAAGCAGGATTCAGGCCAGTTAGTCTAGATTCAGAATTCATACTTGGAACCTTTCCACAGTTGCTTTGTTCATATTGGTGTGTTCTCTCCTCTTATTAATACTGGAAATTAGACCATGTCAGGGCTCCGATGTCAGGAGACCCACCTGGGCTTAGAACTTTAAGTTGGTTCTTGTGGTTTATAATGCTACCCTAAAAAAACACCTTGCATTATATTATATGGCGCTTCCCCAGTTTGCTTGCAGAGGTCACGCTGGTGGGTATGAAATGATTTTCAGCAGCTGCCTCTTTATAAGAGTCTGTAGTGGGGTTTTCAGAGCTCCAGGTTCTGTCCACCCTCCAGCTTGTGCAGGGCCTGTCTGCCCTGATGTTCAGAGTGTTCAATGAAACAAAATGCTTAGAAAACACCTGGGCACAGCCTAAGCCTCGGACACATGGGAGCCTCGAGTACATCATCGTCATCATCGTTGCCTCCTTCCTGACACTGCACGGTGCCACAGTGCCAGCACTGGTGTGGTCCTGGCCCCACCGGGGCACTTCTCTCTGGTCCAAAGCTCTTCTTAGTGCACATCCGAATCATTTTGGTCGTTGCTTTTCTGGAACCGTTAACTCAGGCTTGCCTCCTCAGTGTGGTTGTGGGAGAGGTCTACTAGAATTAACCAGCGAACAGAAAACAACAGAACAAATCCAAACAGAAAACAACAGACTTTACTTTCAGTCTTATTGAATGTTATACTAAATACGAAGAACTGACAAAACTGTCCCTATCATTCCAGATTTTTCTTCTATTTGATTGAAAAAACAAACAAACAAACAAAAATCTGCATGTTTTTTCTTATTCCTAGGGGAAAAGAAGTTCACGGTAGAAAATTTGAAAATATAGAAAAGTACTGGGTCATGAATACAATTCTCCCATAATTCCCCTCAGGGAATGTTGATATTACCACCATCAAGACATTTCCTAGGTGTTTATATACCCGTTTAAAAATTAAGCTGTGTTAGAACTATGCAGAATATATTGTTGGGCCTTAAAAATCTTAGTATGTAGTGAATATTTTCCCTTGGCAGAAATAGTGCTCTCAAATGAAGATCTGATCTCTTTGACCTGTGTACAGAGAGTTTCCCATCACTAAGGGATGCAACAGTTGTTTACATTGGTCAAAACGAGAGTTGTAGTTTGGTCTAGGGTTGAGGTTGAGGTTGAGGTTAGTGTGAGAAAGCAAGCAAGATTTTTAGAGGGTGAATACACATCTCAGGCCACCATTTGTTAAACTTCACTGTTTGGAAACAATTTACTTCTTGTTGAGAGAGGAAGAACTTTAAAAGATTACAGAAAAAAGGGCCTCCTGGAGACTCTTGCAAACACAAGGACAAGAAACTAAAAGTCTTTGAGTCTCAGAAAGGCCAGCAATTATAGAAATCAAGGCTGAGAACAAACAGTTCTCAGAAATCCAGGTGCAAGGTCTGTCTCTATCCCCTTCCCCACCTTGAGTCACAAGAAACACGTAGGATCCTGGGCAAAGAAATCACTCTCCAATCACATGGGCACTGAAAAGTGTATATAAACTGTAAGACATCTAACGAGGGGAGCGTGTGTTAGGTGCTTCTAGCCTCGCGTGCTCCGCCGGCTAATAAAATCTCCTTCCTTTATCTAAAGAGTTGTCTGAGCATCTGTTATCCTCCCACAGGTGTCACTTTCTACAACATTGTGACTTTTATTTTTTTCTCTTTATTCAGATGAGAGAGATAGAAAAGAGAAAAACAACAAAATGAAGCACACATGCTCAGCCCAAAACCAAACGCTTACTCCCAAACATCTCTTTGCATCGGTTTTTGTTTTTCATTTTTTGTTTTCTTTCCTCCTCAGCTCTTGAGATTCACTTTGTTCAAGTCATTTTAATCACTATACTATTTCCTAAGTTAAAAATAAATGAGACTAATAATATCAGAGAGAGTTAAAAACGTTTATTTTTTTACTACATGTTTTGGCCCCTTGTTTTTTGAAAGTCTTGGCTTTGCTGGCTGTGCCTGCTGCTTTATTTCTTTAGATCTAGGTGGAGAAAATTCCCCTTCCGCACAAGGTATCTGCAAAGTCTGCTGTCCCACGTGGTTGTGACGGGCTGAGACGCAGCCACTAGCCCACTGGCCTCACGTCTGCCCGGGTGCTGGTGAACTCCTTGGAGACGTGTGCTTGGAGCTGGAGACAACAGCTTGCAGCTGTTTCTGGCGGCCCTGACGTTCCTTTCCCTGAGCAGGTCGTAAATCTCCTGGCGGCGAGCGACTGTCCTCCTGTGGGGACACAGGATGCACAGTGGCATCCCGAGGTCTTGTGGCTTCTCAGAGACATGAACACAATGTGGTAGGAGGATTTGGAACAAGTGCCATTTCGACCTCGCACAGTTGTTAGCTCAGGTGTCTCATGGTCCAGCCCTCAGGAGGACGTCCACTGGGGGCCACCGTGGTCTTTTCCTGGGTTTGCACCTCCTGCCCTGAGCACGCAGCACCAGGCCTCTGGAGAGAGACACATTCAATGCGGCTGACTGGACGGGTTTTGAGTCTTTGTCACCTATGAGCCTGTAAAACGAGGAACTGGAGTCACAATTCCCTGCAGTATTTCAAGGCCAGGGAGAAGCAGTCCCCACCCCCGTCACGCCAAACCCGTGCTCCTCCACCATCAGCTCTTTCTTCTCCCAGCTCAACGTGACCAGACAGAGACTTCGAGTCCTGGCTGCCGGGCTGCCAGAGGCAAAGCCATCCTGCCTGCAGCTGGGCCCTGAGAGGTCTTCATCTCACTCTCAGGGCCGGACTGCAGCTCGGAACACTGCACGCCTCCTGACCTGCCTTCATCCTCACAGGACAGCTACTGCCCCTCCACCTGCCCCTTGCCTCCCACAGGTCTGTTTCTTCTTAAATCCTTCCTGTCTTTTACCTTCTGACACAGAGGAAGGAACTCCGGCAGTGGCGCCCACCCATTGGCCAGCAAACCGCCTCCCACATGTAGAACAAACATGCACACACAGCACATGCATGTACACACAGTATACATGCACACACACATAAACCCAGCACACATTCACACCAATGCTATCACATACCACACACACACTGTCATTACACATACCACACACCCCCACAACTACACCACACAAACACACACCACACACACACTCAAACCACACACACACATCATGCACATCACATGCACACCACACACATACACTCACATCACATACACACTCACTGACTCCCCCACACAAACACACACACCACACAATCACACACTCATATCACACACAGCACACTCCTCTCCGTTACCACATATGCCACAAAAACATTCACGACCCCCACAGACGCCCCTGCCACACCCCACCCAGGCACAGACCACGTGTGCTGCCAGCCTAAAGATGGACTCTCTGAAGTTGGAACCTGAAGGAAGCCGAGAGGTCACTGTTCTCAGTGGCTTCAGAAGTGGGAAGGTGGGGTTGGCTGGTCACAGAAGCAGCAGCAGCTCTGTCATGCCCATGTCCTGGGCGTTTCCTGCTGCCCTCTGCCCAAGGACTTCCCGAACCACTGGAGCCCGCTCAGTGGTTCTACATGAACAAGGAGGACGGGGCTGTATCACCACAGAGTTCTTCTGGGAGCCTTTGGCACAGTGCAGGCAACAAGTAATTAACACTCAGCATTGTCACCAATAAATGGTAACACTAAGAGAAGTAAACTAATGGAGCCCCAAACACTTAACACTTAAGTGTGCTTGCCAATATCTTCAAGTCTGTGGTGGCTGCAGGTGATCTGGAATGTAAGCGGCGGTGGTGAAAAGGGCAGGAAAGAACACTCTCTGTCCCGCAGGAGGATCAGGGGACGTTTAGGTAGGAACTTCCGAACAGCATCAGAAGTTAGCCCAGGAGAGTCTTGTGGGGATTCAGGCCCTCGGTGAATGCCTCTTCACACCCTGGAGGGCACAGGAAGGCTCAGACTCTTTCTTTATTACAATGGGGGTCTCACCTCAGGGCGTAGAACTGGCCTTGAGATGTAGGCAGGGAAGGTGAGTGCTCCACCTTATAATGTAGAGGGTTTTCACTATCCTCTCTGGTGCCAATCTGGGCCCTGGGTGACTGACCTCATGTGGTATCCTGTTTTCTTTCTCGTTCCGCTTTCCTTTAACAAACACATGGGTAACAGCTCATCTGGGCCAAGATGGTCTGGGAAAGAGGTCCAGCCCATTAGCTGTTTGCAGCTGCTCCATCTGTCCTTGCCTGGGAACATGGAGGCACCCCTCAGTCACCCTCCGGATGGACTCTGAAAGCGAAGGCGTCTCCTGTCCAGGAAAGGCGAAGGGAATGCCCCGGCACATGGGGTCTCATGGGCCCCACAGGGCCTTCTAGAGTGTGGGCTGGACCTGCTCTATATCTCCTGGGGTGCGCTGGCCTTCTGGGTGGCTCTCAGCAGGACAGTCCTCCAACCCTCACCCAATATACACTGTGTGTGGTCCAGAATTTGGAGCAAGAGACCAAGGAAAGGGGTGGGGTAAGGAGAAGGCTGCTCCCCAAGTTCCGTGCACTATGCCCCGGCAGCTGCAATGGTCCTGAACCTTTCTTCTGACCACTACTGTGACCTGGCTATTCCCTTGGAAAGGTTTGTCCAGGCAGCTGCCAACGAGCAGGATGGAGAATCTGAGGACATCGCTTCTAGAGCAGCCCAAGGAAGAATACAATGTGAAAGGCAAAGCCCGTCCCCTGCTCTTGGCTTGTTACAATTCCTACCACTGTGCTCCCAGTGCTGCTGCTCCCAGTCTCAGGCCTGGTCCCCTCTGAGGAGGGCCCTGTACCTGTGGCCTCGTGTGTTTGTGTAGAGCCTGGACAGCTCACAGGTGCCATCTCTTCACCTTTTGGGTCATTTGTCCAGAACCTCTGCTCCTCTTGGTTGTAGGAGGGGTGACCTCAGAAAGGACAATTTTTGATGTGTACAGTGGCAAATTTAAGCCCAATGACCATCATGGAACTCTTGTTCTATGCCAAGAAGCATGTTTGATATGGAAAGAACACTTCTCTTAGGGAGAGCTGGTGTCATTACCAACTGTCCACCACAGTCCAGGTTGAAGCACAAATGTGGTTCCATGCCCACAGGTAGGGATGGTGCTAGGAGAACCTTCCTGGAAGACTTTATGGCAGAATTGGGTTTTGAGGGATGAATAGGAGTCTGGGGGCTGAGGAAACAGAGTATGAGAAGGGAGAAGGAAGATATTCCAGGCAGGCCATACAGCATGTTCAATGACGTGAGACAGACTAGTGTGTTTAGGAAATGGAACAGCTCAAACTGCCTTGTGAGTGGGTAGATGGGTCTGAGAGAGAATATACATCAGGCTGCCTGGTCACTCTTTCCTTACATGTCCTCTCAGCCTGCTGTTCATTCAGCCAGTCATATAACTCAGGTTCCTAGTGCCATCCCCCACCCCCCCTTGCTGGTTGCCACTAAGCCTTGTGGAGTCCTCTTTGTCCAGCCACCCCTAGCTGCTGTGTTCTCAACCAGGTTAACTCTTCTCTCTCTCCCGACCAGGTAAACGCACTCATCAGCACAACTAATTCCCCTTACATTCTAAGCTATGGATTCTGAGTCAGCCCACACTTGCTGGGGGTGTCAGAACTTGTCACTTGAGTTATTTTGCCTGATTCTCACATTGATTCCTGAGTAATGAGTATAATGAGCCCCATGTCCAAGTGAGAACACAGAGGCTCAAAGATCATGTCTTGTTTAAAGTTGAAGAAGCAGGAAGTAGGGAAACTGGTTTTTGCAACCTCATCCTGGGGAAACATCCAACAGTTCCTCACTACACACATCCACAGGTAATTCAGCATCAACAGAAGGTCACTGTAGGTGGGAGGCATTTTCCTGGCAAGTGAGACAGGTCCCGCAAGTCCAAGTTCAGAGGGTCCTGAAGACCACAGTTAATGTTTTCTGAGTCCTAAATACCTTGAGAGCCTTCTCTAATTGCTTCTCATCAGGTGATGATGGAAAGGGGGAGGGTCTTCACGTCCCACGTCCTCAGGTGGCAAAGTGGAGGCTTGGCCTATTCAGTTGACTTACCAGGTGTCCGTGTTCACCCAGCAAGAACAGCAAGGCGGTGCTTGCTCTGGGCTCTCAGCCCTGTGGGTGCAGACGCCGCAGCAGCTGAGAGAGCCAGGCAGATGACCAGCTGGTCCTGCTATTGTTTCCCTGTGAGGCAGGGGCAGGGGCAGGGGCAGGGGCAGGGGCAGGGGCAGGGGCAAGGGCAGAGGCAGAGGCAGGGGCAGAGGCAGAGACAGAGGCCAGCTTCTGCCTGCAAAGCCTCTGCGTTCTTCAGTGCTAGACCAGAGCTCGCCACCCAGCTGTGCTCTAGCTGGGAGGAGGGAAACAACAGAAACCAGGCTGGATCTGGCAGGTTGCTAAGGGCAGCTGCTTATGGCTTGGGGCCCTGGGAGACTCCTGTGTTGTTTCATCTTGTAACTCTCTTGCTTCAGGGTAACTGAAGGCAGCTGACTGGCCCTGCTGCAGCCCCTGAAGAACACTGGTTGTCCCTGTTCCCCGCTCCCCTCTCTCAAGAGCCTCATGGGTCCTGAACACATTTTGATTATTGGACAATTCAGGTGCAGTGACCAATGGTATCGATAGCATAACGACTGAGCTTGATTGATAGTGGGATTCAGGACACATGGACTCTGCATGTGTGAAAATGATTGCTAGTGGCATTCTGTTTCCTTGTTTAAAAATAACCAGAATGTATAGCAGCTAGTGAACCTCAGATTCCATGCAGGCCACTTCCTCACTTTCACAGTTGAGGAAACAGGCCCAGACAGGGCACATCATTTGCCCAGGGCTGGTGGGCACCCCTCTATGGTCAGGAAACCCCAGCTGTGATAAAGATGTGAGAGCTGAAAGTCCCTTAGAACCCCACTCCCACCGCACTCCACTAGCAGGCAGTGGGGTTCAGCCAGAGTGGACTGAATGGGTGAGGCAGAGGAGGGGTGATACACCGTGGCTTCTGGGAAAAGAGCACGTGGTGGCCACTGGGACTGCTCTCAGCTTTGTCAACAGGAGAAGAGTGGGTCCTTAGTGGGACCAGGAAGGATGTGCGGGTGGAGTTCTCAGGCTGGAACAGCATGCAGGGTGCCTCTGAGGCATGTTCCCTGGATCCCCGCTGGGAAGAGACTAGAAGGAGACCCGGTGGGGGAGGGAGAAGCAGGCCTGTGACCCCAGCTGGCCAGAAGCCCCAGCACATCTGGTGGGGGGCTCTCAGGCTGGCACAAGCCTTCATAGCTGTCCTAGGGGGGCAAGCAGCCCAGCTCCTTGGGTCCCCACAGTTATCAATCTTTGGAAGCCGGCAGGGGGCCTGCCTGGGCCAGGTGGGTTTTCTATAGCTAAGGCAACCCTCCCAGGAAGCCGACCATGCACATGAAGGCTTCGGAGCTGGGACTATACCCTTCATCCCTAAGGGGGGAGGTGGTGAGGGGTGCATCTCAGCGCATCTGAGGCATCAGAGTCTCTCCAATGGGATTTGGAGCTAGCTGCCATCTTGCAGACACCGTGGCAGTTTCCCCAGCTGTCCCTCCTTGTTCGCATTGCCAATTCTGCCCACCCAGTCACAGAATTTTGCATTGATGTTTCATTTGCTGACATCCTCCAGGGTGACAGTGAGCCTGACTCCACTGGGGATGTTAAGGTTGATGGGCCAGGGCTGCAGCAGCCAATCTGGCTGGGAGCAGCTGTGCCCATGTAATAGGCAGAACTGGGCAGTGCCCTCTGCACAGCCCTGACAGGAAGGGCTCTGCTTGGGCCTGGCAGCAACGGGAAAGCAGAGAGCCACAACAGACAGTTCCTCCAGCAGCGTCAGGGGCAAGTGCTGATGACCACAGAGCTGGTTTGCTCAGCTCCCACATTGGTTCTCAGGTTTTGTGTGGGGACCAAGGGAAGCCTGCTCCAGTCTTTGCATAGCAGCCTTCAGACACACAGCCCGAGGCTCTGGTTTTGTCCTCAGAGCCTGTCGTCAGAGTCGGAAGCACACTGGAGAGGTAGCCAGGGACTTGTCCTGTGGATTCCTGACTTCCCCCTCTAGTTGTGATGGGAAACCATTGGGGGTTCTTTCTCATTTTTGTCCTTGTTATTCAGATGTAATGTGTATCCAGAAAAGTGCAGGCATTAATTGATCTGTAGATCACTTCAGGTAGTATTTCAATCTCAGCAGTATTAAGGCTTCCAGTCCATGAACATAGATGTTTATTTACTTATTTAGACCTTTAATCTCAGCCATACTTTGTGCTTTTCAGTGTACAATTCTTGTCCCTTATTGGTCAAATATATTACAAAGTATTTTATTCTTTTGGATGCTGTGGTAAATAGAATTCTTTAGTTCTATTTACTACAAAATTTAAATTTTCTTCATCTCATTTCCGGTTGTTTGTTGGTAGTGTGTAGAAATACAACTAATTTTTGTGTGTATGTTCATCTTTAATCCTTCAATTTTGCTGACTGTGTTCATTAGCACTAATAGATCTTTTATGGGTTCTCTGATTTTTTCTATATACAATTATCAGAGAACTGAGATAATTTTACTTTTTTCTTTTTGATCTGGATATGGCTATGGGCTGAATTCTGTGCTCCCAAAATATGTATGTTGAATCCCTAACCCCTAGTACCTCAGGATGTGACTGTATTTGGAGATAGGTCCTTTAAAGAGGTAATGAAGATAAAATGCGGTCATATGGATGAGCTCTAATCCAATCTGACTGGTGTTTTTATAAGCAGAACTTTGGACCCACAGGCTGTGTGTGCAAAGGACAGACCCCGTGAAGAGACAGGAGGGTGGCCATCTGCAAACTAAGGAGAGAGGCCTCCGGAGACCCCGAACCCAGGGGCAAGCTGACCTCAGACTTCCAGCCTCCAGAACTATGAGAAGTACGTGTCTGTTGTTTAACACGCCCAGTCTGTGGTGTTCCGTTATGGCCTCCCTAGCAAACTCATGCAGACACCTTTGCTTTCTTTTTGAATAATGACACTGACCCCCCAGAAAATTGTGCTTTGTCTGTTTTGTCCACTAGATCAAGATTGAGACGTGAGCCTTTGGGGCACAGTGAGGCCCCAGAGCAGATAGGGACTAGGGTGTGGCTCATTTTACATATTTCATTGGTTCTCTGTAAGCTGCAGAGGACCCCCGCCTTCCCTAACCTGTGAATTCTCACAGGGGACTGTCAGCCTGCCCCCTCCCCCCTCCCGCTTGCACATCTAGACTCCAGAATGTAGAGGGAAGCGTGTGTCCCTCTGAGGGAGCTGTGCCAGAGTCGCCTCTCCTTCGGTTGTTGCGTGTGCTCCATGGTCTTTGCCAGGTCACACGCCAGGTCTTCTTAGGGATGAGTCTGCAGAGTTAAGGCACTGAGTAGGATTTTCTGACAGAGGACTTACCAGTCTTCTACTCAGGCGGGGAGAAAACCTTACTCTGGTAAGTGGGTTATCCGGCAGGGCTGGCCAGGTGGGCCAACATCCTAGAGAAACAGAGTCCTCCCCTCTTTCCCTCCTTTGGACCCTGAACTGAGCCATCTGTCCTTGCATTTTAAAGACTTATTTTTTTGATTTTTGACAGAGAGAAACAGAGACAGAGAGATACAGAGAGAAGGGGGAGGGCCCAGAGCAGTCTCCATAGTTGACATTAGTTTTCCATATAGTTTCACTCCACAGGTGGGCACAGGGCTGCGCAGGCAGGAACTAGGCCAGGGCCTCCCACATAGGTCCTGGCAAGAATTGAAGTGGGGGCACACCCCAGTTCAGCATGTGGGTCCGCCTGGGCCGGGGCCAGTATTTGATCCTTGGTCCCCGGGGCTTCAAAGCGAGCGCTTAACCCACTGAGCCATCCCGGCTTTCCCGTGTATTTTAGAGTAGCTTTGCCCTCTACTTCCATGATGATCACAACCCCACACCCACGATGGGTGTGGTCAAGTTATCTTGATGACAAGGCTTGTTGTTTTCTTCTCAGCGATGGTGATGCCCCAGCTCCTCCTCCCTTGTTATTACTTGGTTCTGGTGTTGGCTGTCATTACAGGGGTGACCGTATCCCCTTTTGGGTTCTCTGACCACTAGGGCTCCTGCCCCCTCACCCTCATGCCAGTGAGTCAGGCCTCAGGAGGCCCAGCCCTGCCTGAACCACCACCCAGTGGCATTGAACATGAAAGCTTGGAAGGGAGTGGGCACCCCACTCTGTGCTGAAATTTTTTTATGATAAGACAAGAAGGACCCCTCTTCTTGGACCTCTTATGACATCTCCCCATGTCCCTTTGTAGATCACTGAGTTATGCCTCCACCACCATTTTTTCTTCCTGCAAAATGGGTGTAATGATATGGCCCACCTACTCCCCATGGAAGCCTAGAGGTGACCAATGCAAACCAAAGAAAGGACTATTGAAGAAGATGCTTTTCCCAGACACTGTTCTCTCCCAGAGTCATTGTATCTTTGGGTGGAGTAGCCACCTCCGAGTATGAAGCCAACTCTCCAGGTGAGGTCATGCATTGATACAAGAATAGAAAAGCCTTTGTATGTATGTGTGAAGGCTGAAGCATACTCACCTTCTGCTACATTTTCATTTAAACTGAGTCAGTCCTCAATTTGACTGTGGCTTGTCTATCAGCAACTCTTTTCATTTATTTGTTTATTTATTTTTATTTATAGGTTTATTTTATTGTCTTTGACAGAGACAGAGAGAGGCAGAGACAAAGAGAGACAGAGAGAAAGGGGAGGGCCCAGAGCAGTCTCCATGTCACACGTCATTAGTTTTTAACATGGTTCATTCCACACAGGTGGGCAGGAGGCCGAGCAGGGTGGAAAACCAGGCTGGGGGCCTCCCACATGGGAAGCACACCCTAGTTCAGCAAATGGGTCCACATGGGACAGGGCTGGGATTCGATTCTTGGTCCCTGTGGCTGTAATGTGAGTGCTTAACCCGCTGAGCCATCCTGGTTTCCCCATGCAATGCATGCTTAGGTCCATGTGTCTTCTCTGCCTCAGATTTGGGTTTGAATCCCAGTTCTCTCCCCTTCAAGAGTTTGACTGCAAGAGCTCTGTCTACTTTTATGTTGCCTCAGTTTCCACAAGTGTAAAAAGGGGGTGCTAATACCTTCTTCATGATGTTATTTTGAAGATAAAATGAAACAGTGATTGTAGATATTAGATCCAGAATATTCTAGAAAATTCATCATAAGAAAATAATAAAATAATTATGTATAAGAATGTTCACCAAAATAATAGTTTATTAGAAGAAATAAAGAAATACTCTAAATGTCTAGCACTAAGGGATTTGTTACATCTGTGGAGGTACATCCCATTTAGGATGCCAGGATGTACACCCTAGAAATAATGATGATGCAGGTGTACTTTCAATGACACGAATAGGTGTTCACAAGAGATTGTAAATTTGTTGAAAGAATGGACTATGGAACACTTTCTTCAGAATAGTCTTTGCTAGAGGGGCCACATTAGTCATGCTAATTACTGCTTTCTGACTCACATACCTCTCCCCTCGCCCATGTCCCTGTGGCAGTTTTGAGTCCAGGACCCTGTCCTAGCCATGTTGATCAGACCAATAATGAACAGCTGAGCAAAGCTGAGCCAATCAGATTTGTTCTGTTGAGGACAGAAACAGAGAGTTCTCGAAAGCAGATAACGTTGAGTACAGGTAGTCCTGGGTAGGACCACTGGGGACAGAGGCAACTGGGGCATAGAGAGGAAGGTCCCACAGCTATGGGGAGAGAGTGTGAGGGAGATGGGGAAAGCATGAGAACGGCCACCCGAATCCCTGTCATCACCATGGGACTTATCACCAAGCGAGGCCTTGTGTCCTGCTAAGAAAATTCCTCTTTGCTTGCCATAGTTTCTGCTTTTTTTGTAACCAAATAATGGCTGACAAGGTGATGATCCATGAAAACATGAGGTTAAAATGCTTGTTGCTGGGTACAGATGTTTTATATAATTTATTTTTCTAAACTTTTCAGTATTTTTTATTTTTCTACAGTGATTATTCATGTATTAGTTATTTAAAAAAATAATAGAAAGGACATCCACTTGGATACCAGATTGGCAGTTTTTTGTTAAGTTAAACTTTAACCCCTCAGCAATTCCACTCTGCGGTATTTGCCTGAGAGAGGGCAGCAGATGTCCACACGAAGACTTGTACTCCAATGTCCACAGTGGCTCACTTTACAATGGCCCAGCCTGCAACTGGCCTCATGTCCATCTCAATGAATAAACTGACTAACCATGGTTAGTTTACATATACTGGGATATAACACAACAACAAAAAGGAATGACCTACTGAGGGTGCGACACCATGACATTGACAAAAAGAAGCCAAACACAAAGGAAAAAACATACCATCAGTTTCCGTTTATGTAAGATTTTGAAGAACTGAAAACTCATGTATGGTGGCAGAAAGCGGATCAGTGGTTTCCTGGGTGTGGGTGACTTGGGTGATTTTGAAAGGACATGGGGAAACTTTTGGGTGTGATGAAAATATTCAATACCTTAATTGGGCCAGTGGGTACACTGGAGTATACGTTTGTTAAAACTCTTTGAATTGTACACTAAGTGCTCCATTTTATTGTATGTAAATAAAACCTTTCTAAAGTTGAAATTTTAATTACAAAATAAAGATAAAGCAAACCACACAGGGTCATTATTGGTTGCTACAAATTCTTAGCATGAATTACTGAAGCATAGATGACCCAATCACACCTGGCCCAGGACAGGTAAACTGTACTCAGGAGGGAGTTCAGAAAGGGAGGAGGGATCATTCTGGAGATGCAAAGAGAGGCGGTCAGCGTCATTGCCATGGGTGGTCCTGGGCCACCGAGCAGGTCAGAGGAAGAATACGAAGCAGTTCGTAAATGTGGAGAGAAACCTGGGTGTAAGAAGTAAAACCCAGAATCAGCGATAAGAAAAGATGAAAGAAAAAAGATGGCGGCATGAGAGGAGAACCCAGACACCTACCTGGGAAGGGACTTATGAACAAAAAGGAAGCCACAGGGGAAACCCTGAGAAGCACCGTCAACCGAGAGAACCACACAACGCAGAACAACACACAAAGGTTAGAGGAAAAAGGGGAGAGCGGGAGAGGGAGGGAGAAGGAGCAGTTCAGGGACAGGAACGAGGAGCGCGGCCCGGGGCTGGCAAAAACAAAGGGGGATTGGGGGACTACAGCCAAAGTGAAGCTGGATCGAGGGCGGGCTGGAATCCGAGACCTAGGGAGCGTGGATTCCCCACAAGACTGTGGACAATTTAACATCCGAACTCAAGGGACAGCACACAGTGCCCTAATCAGATCACAGAGCCTAAAGTGGAACAGGGACTGTGGAGCAGGGCGGCGGCACTTCCCGGCGGGCGGGGTGAGATCAGGGCACCAGCCCACAGCAGCTCAGCACCCCTGATTTACAGAGGAGACTGACTGTGAGGGAGCGCCTTCTGAGGACAGGGCTCTTGGAGTGAGGGCAGCGGCTCAGTGGGCACTGAGGGAGCACGCTGGGCAACAATAGACGTGCTTAGAGTGAATCCCGGTCCTGCAGAGCAGCCGCAGCCGAGCCTCTGCCAAGCCCCACCTGCCTGCACCACAGCTAAGCGGCGCCCCAGCAAGCAGGCCCACAGACGGCAGGCAGGCTCACAGAGACAGTGAAAAAGCAGCCCGGCCAGAGGGGAAGAAAAGCCCCGAGCTGCTCATCCAGCCCCCACTACTGCTGAGCTGCAAGCAGACAGGCTCACAGAGGCAGTGAAAAGGCGGCCCGTCCAGAGGGGAAGGAAAAAACCCCGGAGCAGCTCACCGGCCTCTGCTCTGAACCACCAGCCTCCCTGCAGACAGAGGAATTTGCTATTGCGTCTCAGGCCCGCCCTAGCTCCTACCCACACGCCCCCACCCCCGGAACCACACCTTCACTACCCTGCCTTCTAACAGCTAAAACTGCAACCTAAAAGAACAGCCCCAAGGCACAGAACTGACTGCTTCCCCCAACCCTCTCCCAAAATCTCCTCCTCCCACAACAGAGAAGCCCACGTGATAGGAAAACCCCCAGTGGGAAAGCATACTCATGCGCAGAGGAAAAAGAACCACATCAAACACAATGCACACCTCAGAATCCAAAGCCCCTCCAGAAGATGAGGGGCATTCTTTAGTAAAGGAGCTTGCACACTTGGAATCAAATCTAAGTGAAATAGAATTCAGAAATTCAATAATTA
>PVKE010008796.1:14367-46735 GCA_004027555.1 Craseonycteris thonglongyai | reverse complement strand
TGCTGATGTGTGGGGGTGCCCCAGCAGGAGGATGCTGATGTGTGGGGGTGCCCCAGCAGGAGGGTGCTGATGTGTGGGGGTGCCCCAGCAGGAGGGTGCTGATGTGTGGGGGTGCCCCAGCAGGAGGGTGCTGATGTGTGGGGGTGCCCCAGCAGGAGGGTGCTGATGTGTGGGGGTGCCCCAGCAGGAGGGTGCTGACGCAGGCAGAGCCCGCGGGAGCCTTGTCAGCCAGGCCCAGCAGAGACGGCGTTCTCTTCCTGGGACGACCGTCTTGGGCCGACTGGTGAGCATCTGGCTGCCGTCACTCTAAGGAGAATGGGTCCACGGCTGGGTATTTTCCGGACGTCCCTTGTCGTCTGCTCACTTCCGTCACCTCGGGACGTGGGAAAACACGACTTCTAAATGCAGATGCTCGGTTTAGAGCCCACGGGCCCGGCGTCTCTCTGTTTATGCAAATTCCTCTGCACCCCCGAGCGTTTTCGTAGCTATGAATTCCGAGCACAGCTAGCCTCCCGGGGGCGGGCTTCCGGGCTACGTCTGCATCCCTCTTCTGCTCGGCGACGACCGTGCTAATCAGACCTCGGCGATGCACAGAGACACACGTCTGGCTTGTTGCCTTCGTCAGCCGTTGTGAAGAGGTCTGGGCTGTGACGGAGATTCGGGGGGAGCCGGGGGTCTGCGGGTGTCGGCCCAGGTTGATGTGTCTAATTCCAATGGACATCAAGAGAACCACAGCCCTCAAAGGGTCTGATGAGAGGCCAGAAACCACCTCCTCCTCATATTTTATGCCGCAAGTTAAGGGTGAGAAATTTAAGCTCCCCGATGCCTGACAGCCCGTTTGCAGTAAATGGTAGGAGGAGATCATGCCCGTGGGACGTCACCTCATTCATCCAGCACCTTTTCTGTCCTCTTCCCAGGACACGACGGTGGGGACGTGCACCCCGTACGCGATGCTTGGCAGGGCGTCCCCTGAGGCGGATGTCCCCCTAATTTTGAACTGAATTCCCACTCGCAGAAGCTCCCTCTCCCGGGGGCCTGAATACGTGCTGCCCCGAATCTGTTAGGATACATGCTGCCCCGAATCTGTGAGTGGCCCCTTCTCTCTGTTCACCGCTGTGACCCAGAAAGGCTGTCGTTTGGAGCCAATGCCCATGCGGGGTCCACAGCCAGATCCCTCGATGGCCGGGCGACCGCAGACAACAGGCTCCCAAGTTATGCCGTGCCATCAGTGTTTTCACCCCTTTTCCCAAAGTCATTTACAGTTAAATCGGGCCGGTGGATGCAGGAGGGTGGTCAGCGTGGTCGGCGTGGACTTCAGCCGGCGGCTGCTCCGTCCAGGGGGAGGGACGAAAGCTAACAAACTTCCTAGATGCTGAGATGCGGCCTGTGGGTGCCCCCCACCCACCCGCCTCCCTGCGGGGCCTTCGGACCTTTCCCACGGGCACAGCCGGCATCTGCAGGTTTGGGAGGGAACTCACTCTCCTGTCAGTCACCATGTGCAAGCGGCGGGAGAGAAGGGACAGGGGACCGGTGAAGTTAGGGTGAGGGGGCAGCCATCGCGCTCCGCTGAACCTCTGTACGTCCCCACAGCCCAGCCTCGGACAGGAGTCTGGACCCTGACCCCGCCCCCCACCCCGTCAAGTACTGTCAGATAGTGTTTCCTGGACGGGTGGCCCACCCACCTCATAGGACACATCCTGGGCACACGGGAGGAGCTATGTGCATCCAAGGTCTCTCCCCACCCGGGTGCATGGGGCCCTGTGGGGAACGCAGGGCCCCTCCCTCTGCAGGTCCTGTCCTCGGGGAGCTGGTGGCCAGGAGGGAGTCCCACAGGCTGTCCAGTACTCAGCACAGGCAGAGTACCCAGCACAAGCACAGTCCCCTGCACAAGCACAGTATTCAGCACAAGCACAGTACTCAGCACAGGGCACAGTACTCAGCACAAGCACAGTACCCAGCAAAGCACAGTACTCAGCACAGGCAGAGTACCCAGCACATGCACAGTACTCAGCACAGGCAGAGCACTCAGCACAGGGCACAGTACTCAGCACAGGCAGAGTACCTAGCACAAGCAGAGCACTCAGCACAGGTAAAGTACTCAGCACAGGCAGAGTACCCAGCATAAGCAGAGCACTCAGCAAAAGCACAGTACCCAGCACAGGGCAGAGCACCCAGTACAGGCAGAGTACCCAGCACAGGTAGAATACTCAACATAAGCACAGTACCCTGCACAGGCAGAGCACCCAGTACAGGCAGAGTACCCAGCATGGGTAGAGTACTCAGCATAAGCACAGTACTCAACATAAGCACAGTACCCTGCACAGGCAGAGCACTCAGCACAGAGCACTCAGCACAGGCAGTGGGTGGGCCTCATCTAATCATGCGCTTTATTTAAGTGCTAACCACATCTGAAAAATACCTTCGCGGTGACATCTTGAGGGAGTGTTTCCATGAAAACTGGATCTCGTGGCCCAGTCAAGGTGATGCGTGAAATGAACCGTCACGGGACTCCAGGGGCCCTGCCTGTGCCCGGGAGGCTCAGACGCCGGGAGTCTTCCCTTGCCGGTTCACGTTTGTGTCCCTTGGCCCCGTGTGGGGAGAGAGCGGGAGCCTCGCTGGGCAATTCCCCCGCCCACAACAGCGGGACGGTCACCTGGGGCCCGCGGCCGGCCGCTCTCCATGATGCGAGCGGCTGTGGGGGCCGTGACCTTGCTTCCCGTGTTCCTCGTCACGTGGCTGTTCGTCCAGGTTGCAGAGAACCCGGGGCTCTCCCCCTTCAGCCGTTCCCCCGGCCCAGGGCGCAGGCCGAGTGTCCGCCTCTGACCCCGCGTTCCTGGCGCCTCCCGGGGTCAGGGAGCCTTCGTGTTCAAAGGAGCCTAGAGTTTGGTGTCCCCTCTGCTGTCCCCAGGGGTTAATCGATAACCCCTCCGAGGACAAGCTCCGCCTTCTTGGCACCTTCAGTGCGAAGCGAGTCGAGGCTGTCACTCACTGGAGGCCTCGTGACCTGAGCTGTTTGGCTACAGGCCGCGGCTTCACCTGCCGCGTGGGAGCCCAGCAGCCTCTGGTTTCCGCTCCGGGCTCACGGCTTCCCTAGCCGCCAGCGTTCTTTTTTTAAATATTTATTTTATTGTTTTTGACAGACAGAGAGAGACAGAGAGAAGGGGGAGGCCCAGAGCCGTCTCCATGCTGTACGCCATCAGTTCTCGACATGGTTTCGTTCCACACAGGTGGACGGGGGCCACGCAGGGCGGGAACTGGGCTGGGGGCTCCCACCTGGGAAGCGCACCCCTGCAAGCTGGGGGCTGAACCAGGGGGCCTGTCACATGGGAGGCAGCCCAGTGAGAACCAAAGTGGGAGCCTCCCACATGGGAAGCGCACCCCAGTTCAGCATGTGGGTCCGCACGGGCCGGGGCCGGGATTCGATCCTCGGTCCCTGGGGCCGCAAGGCGAGCGCTCATCCCGCTGAGCCCTCCCGGCCTCCCTGAGCGGCAGCGTTCCTGAGGCACCACCGTGAGCTCCCGGGAAAGGGCGGGTCTGGTGCAGGTGCTGCAGCCCTGCTGAGCTATAGGCCGTGTGTTTGGCACGTTCACGAATGGATGTGCAAACCCTGGACTGACACGTGTGTGCAGAAGCACCTGCCCATGGAAGCTCCTCACTGGAGTGCTGGGTCCCAGCTTGAGGGGGCCCCTCCCGAGAGCAGGAGGGGAGGGGGTGAGCGGGGGACACCTCAGAGGCCCCCACAGCGAGGCCGGCCTACAGCTGGTCCTAGCGACGAGCCAGTCATGGGAACGTCCCAAGCTGATGCGTATTAACACACATGGACTCCGACCCCGTCTCCCACCCTCTTTCTGTGTCACGTGTGGGCTCGTGTAGCTAGAGGGTGGGTGAGGTGTTTACAATAGTGTTTGAGAAACAGGAATGAATTCTGACCGAGTGACTCCACCCTCCTGCCCCCTCCCACCACGTAAAAGCGCCTTTGACCCCATAAAGCTCATGACAACGTCCTGTTCCCTCTTCCCGGGTCCTGCGAATGCTCACTGTGATCTCTAGGAAGCGTGTATGATGATAATTTTGAACTCTATGAAATTTTTAGAAATCCTAAGTGCTGAAGAATAAGCAAGACAGAGTTTCAGATGAAGGCGACGCTCCCGCCTTCCGTCCCCTGGTGCCAGGTGCGCACCTCCTCCTGCAAGCTAAGCCTCACCCACGTCTGATTCCATAGCAACGACGGAGCCGGAACTCATGTCCCTGCTCTGGCCCCGGCCCCGTGCACCCCTGGGCTGCATTTCAATGGAAGGCAAAGCAAGGGCAGGTCAGAGACCGAAGACCACTCACCACGTGCAGGCTCGCGGCCTGGGTGGTCCCAGCCTCCTCGCTTTGTCCCACGAAAACAGACTATCAACATGAAGATGGTCGTCACCGGCCACCACGGGGACCTCAGTCCCTGTGAAGGCGCCTGCTGGCAATGCTCCAAGCTTATCTTTATGCATGAGGGGCCAGCCGGGTCATCTTAGACATCAGAGGCACCGTCTGTGACAAACAGCTTCTCCAAGATCTCTGGGAACTGGTCTCATGCAAGTTAATTTGGAACAAGGAAGAACCACAAGGTCAAAGTTATGGGCCAGGTGGGAGCGAGCCCGCAGGCCTCGTCGGCTGCCGCGGTCTGAGAACGTCTGCAGCGCACAAGTGCACATGGGAGCGCGCAAGGATGCGGGCGCGCATGTGCATGTGCACGTGCATGCCACACGTGGCACCACATGTGCACTATGTGCATGCTGCATGTGTGCATGTGTGTACCGCATGTGCATGTGCATGGCGACTGGAATATGAGCGTGCATGTGACTTCTCAGAACCCAGGCCAAGAACGTGCGTGTTCCCACCTCAGGGCCCGTCCCGTGTGACACAGAACCCGCTCCCGCACATGCTGGGTGGGTGAGCGAGACCCGTGTCCCCGAGCTCATCTGCAATGAGGGGCGTGGGGGGTGGGGCGGCTCCTCCCTTTGAAGCAAGGAAGCTTGTGGTCCCCTCTGCTTACCCGGTGACAAAACACAATCCTCATTTTGACGCTCAGCAGGAAACACGTGGGGAATGTATTGTCACGGCGGATTGCACCCAGCCCGCCAGCTGCCCAGGAGCCTGTACCCGCGGAAGGGGCCCCAGAATATTGGCCGCACTTAACCAGACGGCACGAACTAGAACCGTCAGGAGCGCTCAACCATCAGGAGCCAACAGGGATGTGACATGGCTGCGTGGCCAGCCACGGAGCTGTCATTCTGTCCGGCTTGTTAACCCGTCGTCGGGGGAGAGAAAACCTGTGTCCTCCCTCTCGGGAGAGGAGAAGAACGCCCTGGTTTCCATGAGGAAGCAATTGGGTCAGGCGATGAGAGCTGGTGGGCGTGCAGCGG
The DNA here is from genome assembly GCA_004027555.1 of Craseonycteris thonglongyai. NCBI lineage: Eukaryota > Metazoa > Chordata > Mammalia > Chiroptera > Craseonycteridae > Craseonycteris > Craseonycteris thonglongyai. Next base: position 41,330 of record PVKE010008796.1, on the reverse strand, counting down.
GTTTAGTTCCTGCCCGGGCTCAAAGTCAGAGCAGACCCAGGCCCCCCAAAAAGTCTGGTCACTCTCCCTTCAGACGGGACCACACCTCCTTCCACGGCGACATCCAATCACGACGTCACCGCCGTGCCCCGCTCCGCCCCTCGCCTCTGAAGGATGTGAACACTCAACAGAATCATGACCGGTGCATTGTGTGTGTGTGTGGGTTTTTTTCCTGTGGCTTTTCATTATTCCCCAGATGGCTAAATGGATTAACTTCTAAAAGCTTTTAAAGAGAATGAGAGAGTTTGTTTTCTGGCCAAGACCAACAGGAAATGATTTTGGCCTCAGAGCCATTCCCAGAGTGAGTGATAATCGATCAAAAAGGAACATAAAATAAAAACTGATTTTCCACCAGGACTGTAACGTTCGCGACGGGGAGTGCAATGGCGCTTATATATGGAGATGTGGTTCTTAGTTTAGAAAGTGCTCGTCATTCTCCGGCTTGCCATCCGGGAGCAGTGGGACCCGAGGCGTCCATGGGGCCCTAAGCGAGGTGACCCAAGGACAGTGTGGGGCGAAACCAGCGCGACAAGACCCTGCGGCCGGACTCCAGAGTCACAGGATCTACGTAATTAAAAGGAAAAGCACCAGGCGCCGCGAACGTGCAGAGCGCCTGCTCCGTGGTGGGGCCTCGCTAGCAACGCCTCCTTAATTACAGACATAAATCCCTCCAGTCACCTGTGTCAACACTCCGATGTGCAAGCTCTGAGGCCTCCCCTCCCCCAGTGCCGTGTTCCGGGCGGGATGGACGTGACGAATGGGGACGTGCACAGCGCCAACCCGAGAAGCAGGAGCTAAGATGAGGAGAAGGGTGGGTTCTGTCCGTGTTCTACAACCAACCACCAAGAGGCCCTTTTTCTCCCTAAACATATGCCCCTCCCGTCATTCTGAGGTTTCTTTATCCAAGTGTGAGCTCCTGGGACACCAGAGCCCCTTCCTTGGAAAGCGGGGGTGGGGGTGGGAACCCCCTGAGCTTCTCTGGCCACTGGGCTCTGCTCCCTTAGTGACCGGGCTGCGTAAAGCAGCTGCTGAGAGAGGCGCCCTCCCCCACTGGCCCCCACGAGTGGGTTTAGAGCCCAGGAGGTGCTAGAGAGCGTGCGTGGCTTCAAGGTGACGAAGGAGGGGGACAGGGGCTGTTCTTGGTGGCAGCTGCCGGGCTCTGCCGGCCCCAGGATGGAGCCCTCCCTGGAGACCCCTCGCCTTTTCCACCGCACAGCCCCCACCTCCCCGGGAATCTAATTCAAGATGTGGGGGTGCCCGACGTGGGGGTGGGGGACGGGGCACTCCTTAGAGGCCCGCCTTCAATTTGGGGAAAGAAAGTGAGGGGGGTGTGGCGGGGGCTGGGGGGGAGGAAGGAGAGGTGTCAGGTGTAGTCAGGGGTCTTGGGAAAATGAGGAGGGCTTGTCCAATACCTTGTCCCCTCTCTACACGAATCATAGGACGTTGCTATGTGCTCCTCAGCCCACCAGACAACTCAGCCGGCTTGGCCATGAACCTGCACGGGGCCTCCTTATGTTGCTATGGACTTTAGGTTAAGAACAGAGTAGACACACGGCCACTCTTCTGTAAGCAGCTCGGGCTTGCGGTGGCACTAATTACGCCGACACCCCCATCCTTACCCTGCATTTACGGCTGATGGGTGTGCTCGGGGGTGAGGCGGGAGGAGAGGGAACCCAGAGAGCCTTTGTCTCCAACCCCAACAAGACCATCCATCTTCCCAAGAAAATGAGGCAGGAGATGTCACCCTTCCAGAAGGGACAGGATAAAAAATGGGCTGCGGAGACACTGATTATTACACATTTGCATAAGAGAACCTGCAATTTGTACCCATCACACCGGCTTCCCCTGGGCTGGCTTTGGCACTGTGTTTTCGAGTTCGTTTCCAGGAAGCCCAAACCATGGAGGGGGCTATAGAATGTTCCAGAAGGGGCCTGGCCCTGCGGGTTTGTACCTGTGTTTAATTGGACTTTTAAGTTAGAAAGTTAATAGGGCCCCAGACGGGGATAATGCAGCAAACCTAGATTTTCCTCTTGGTCATCGCCCATGTTTCTCAGGTACAAACTGGGGACCCCTCCAGATGAGAAAGCGGGGAGACAGGCCACGCGGACGGCTGTGTGGGGAAGCCCCAGGCCCGGGCTTCTCAAGTGTGGCCCCGGCCAGCAGCCTCAGGCCCTGCTGGACATGAACGTTCTGGGGCCCCGTCCAGACTGGCTGCACTCCGAGGTGGGCCAGCGGCGCGTCTACACCGGCCTTCCAGGTGGTTCTGACCCGCTTAGGAGTGAGCGCCGCGCGCAGGTCAGTGTCTGAAACAGCAAGTGGTGACTTAATCCTTGGTGGAAGGCGTTCCCGTTGAGACAGGCCCAGGAATTGTGACATCACACGTGAAAAGGTAGCAAGCCTGGCACTTCTTGACACACGCAGCCGGAAGGAAAACGTGGTATGATAACAGCCTCAAGATGTGAATGAGAAGCTATTGAAATTACATCTAGTTCCCCCTCAATCCTGGTGTGTGTGGGGCGGGGGGGGGTAGGGGTGGCACCTGGAATTTACAATTTACTTCTTCACAGGATTGGGAAAGTCAGTCTGTGACCTATTTAGTTGGCAGCAAACATGAACACTTGCGACGTGCCAGGCGCCGTTGCACGTGGTGGGGAAACGATGGCGGATCGGTGGACGGGTTGAGGGAAGCGCTCTCCTCCTGCCGTTCACATTCGAGTGGGCTCGTCAGTGCCGTAGGGAGCCCTAGACCTCGACAAGGTGCGCCAGGCGACACGAGAGAAACAGCAAAGCTCCCGCGGAATCATCTAGAATGGGATTCATTGCTGCTTTTGTCAATGACACCACACTCATGATCACGTTTGCCTTTAATGTTCCATCAAGGTAAAGACCATGAGAAGTGGGGACATACCCCGGGGAGCCTTTCTGCTATGGGGGACTTGGTCCTTGCGTAAAACATGACCTGTGTTGCCTTGCTGCGCTTGCAGGGAAACTGGGCAAGGCCTTGCAAAGGGAAGACAGAAGAGCCAAACCACACGCCACGCAGAGCACCCTGGCTGTGGGTGCAGCCTGGGGATGTGGAAGGGGCTGGAGTCACCCTGTGAGGGGACCCCTCCAGGCTCACATCAGAAGTGAATGAAAATCCTCTCTTGAGGAAAGTGTTCCTCGTGTAGGCGTTTAGAGTTAAGGCCGACCTGTGTGAGCTTGTGGTCAACAAACGCCAGGAACCACCAGGAAATGACGCAAATGGCTTCCTCTCCCAAAAAGCTAGACACTGTGATCGTTACAATACACACGCAGAGTGATCATGCGGGGATATTAAAGAAAAATGGAAATAGATTTACAAATCGAGGAAGCAACAGCCAGCATACTGGAACAAAGAACCAGATGCAACTTGTTGAAATAAAGCAGTATAATTATTACAGTGAAAAGTGTAGTAGTTACGTGAGAAAGCAGATTAGACACAGCTGAGGAAAGAATTGATGAACTGGAAAATAGATCTTGAGCAGTGGTAACCCATCATATGCCATGGCGAATCATGGAGAAGACAAATAAGAAGGATTAAAAGGTATGGACAATTGAGTGACATTATTTTAAACATAAACCTATGTAGAGTCCCAGAGGAGACAAAGGACCAAAAAAGTTAGGAGAGCTAATACAGGGTCCGGCAGAAGTAATGCCCCCCACTCCTTTTTAATGAGCTGGTGGACTTTTAAAAGGGTGTTACTTCTGCCAGACCCTGTATTTTGAAAGCTGATGGCCAAGAATTTTGCGGTATTGATGAAAGATACGAATCCACAGATGTAGAAAGCACACTAGTGGCCCAAGTGGAATGAATGAAAATGGCACATGATTGGAAAAGTTTAGAACACCAATGCAAATCCTGAGCAGATACATGGAGAGAAAGCCCACCTGCAGAAGGATGGTGATTTGCTAGGCAGAAAAGACCTCAGAAGCCAAAATGACATATAGGAGAAAGTAGAATAATATCCGGGAAACAGTTTATGATACCCCAAACTCCTGAGAAAACAGAAATGCTAGACCAAGACTTGGGAATCCAACAAAATATCTTTCAAAAAATAAGAGGGAAATAGAGACATGTGGGATAAATAAAAATAAAGTGAATTCACTACTGCCCCACGTAACCTGAGGAAGTAATTAATGGTGTACATAGGAGAAGAAAAATGACCCTAGAAAGAGGGAGGGGTTTGCAAGGTGTCAGAGGGATGGTGAAGAATCAAACGGGGACATCTAAAGGCTGTCTGTACCCTACAACCCAGAACAGTTGGTGCTTGTTTTATTATAAAAAGTTTTTGCACAAAATAAAAGCATTTCTAATTCATGGGAGTTTAAAAAAGGCAACCCTAAAATTTTGGACAGAAGTCTCAAAGCCAGAAGAGGCATGATTGTAAGGCCCTTGTATCGGTTCACAGTGGGTTGTGAGATTGTCTTAGACTTAAGTATCCACAGTGAATTTTCAAGGAAAATCACTAAAGAATAAAAACCATGAGTACATTCCAAGCCAGAAGAGAGGACAAAATGGATATAAAACTACAAGCACAAAAACCATGCTTTGATATGCTAGAGGCAATTCTAAAATTGTACCTCCAGTCACTCATTTAATTCGCACTCGGTGTCACGAATGTGGGTTATTATTAGTATCTTTTACAGAGGGGAGACATGCCCCAAGTCACACATCTGGGGGAAAAAAAGTGAACTCAAAGAAAGGAGGGGCAAGGGCAGAGGGGAGTATAATAAAAGAGCACAAACTACGAAAAATAAGAGGTGGAAACAAATGCTGTATATCTGTCATCACAATAAATGTAAATGGACTACACTTGACGATTGCAGACACAGATTGTGAGACGCAACTTTAAAAAAGATATTCAAACATATGCTCATAAGAAACCCGTTTAAAAGCGAGGACCCATTCGGATAAGAACAGGTGGAAAAAGTGAAACTACTCAATTAAGAACCAATAGAACGCAAGGAAGCTATATTAATATTAGACAGCATAGCCTTTAATACCAAAACGAAAGCAGAAGCAGAAGTGTGGGGGGCCTCTCTCGGTCACATGTGTGTAAACGGCAGTTGAGGAGAAGGGTTGTCAGCTGAGCAAAGAAGACTCGTCTCCCTGGTAATCATCTCCCTGGTAACAATCTCCCTAACCCAATGCATGAGGTCACGCAAGTTACTTAGTTGTTTGGGGAAACTAGGGGTCTGCAGATGGTGAAGGTGGCAGCGATGACGCTGACCGTGACGATGGTGGCAGCAGCTGACACGCACTGAGTCCCATGTGCGCACACTGGGCACTGAGCCTCACGTGGATGATCTCGTTGACACCTCATCACGACTCTTGGCCAGGAGGGCCCTGTTCCTGTCCCCATGTCTCCCAGGGGGAACCGGGGACTCAGAAACAAGACTCGCACTACGGTGGCAATGACGCTTCTTAGGGCTCATGACGCTTCTTAGGAGTTGGGGGCTTCATTCCTCCCCACGTCCACTTGGAAATATGAGGCGTCGTGACTCACTCAGGCTGAATCCCGGCTAAGGAGGAAATCGGGCCCCACTCAGCAGGGGAGAGGCCTTACGCACTCGGGGTTTCCCACAAGGCAGGAGGCTTGGATGAGGGCTGAAGAAGGTGGGAATGTCAGCAAGTCATCTTCACGGAGGACAAAGATATTGGTGTCCCTCCCTCCACAAGACGCCTGAGCCCAGCTCTGATCCTGGAATCCAGAGGAAGCAGGGGAGATGGGGGAGTGGGCGGAGGGGAGGCCTCACCCCTAAACCACACTGCTGGGCCGTTTGCTAGTCATTCACCGAAGAGCGCCAGGAGGTCGCGACAGAGCTGGGACCCTGGTCCGCTCATGCGCAGGGGCTTGGGGGTGAGGTCTGTTTAACTGTGGGGCTGGGATTTGAACTCAGTTCTGTAGAGCCAAGGACCCCATTGTCCTCTCAAGCCCCCTGCCAGCCATCTTCCTCCTCTTCGCGGAGAGATACACCCCTCCTCCCCAACTGACCCAGAAAACGCTCCGTGAGCTGTGTCCCCTCCTTGATGGGACTCCCCCAGACCCCCAAGCCCCAGCTGCATATCCCTAATGCAGCAGCACCCCCACAATGGAAGCCCACGAACTCTGCGGTGAGACTGTGTCACTCACGGTCTCCTCTGCTGCTCCGGGCACAGTGACCGCAGTAGCCACGCTGGTGGGTCAATGAGAAGCAGTCACTGTCGCTCCGCCCGAGGATTTGCAGGGGCGCAGACGTGCGCTGGATGAAAGAACGCCCGGCCCGGCCCGGAGCCGCTCCTCACAGCTGCTTCCTGTCTCCGTTCAGACAGGATGACAGAAGGGACCCGGAAGGTCGCAGAGGCCACATCTTACCGTCAAAAGCCCTATCGACCAAAGTCCATTATAACAACCTGGGCGACCGGGAGCGGGGGGCCCCCAGTGCATTAGCGATTGTCCCAACGACAAGAAAATTGAGCGGTGACAAATTAATCCTGGCAGCTTTCATTTTCGATTTCCTTTCTGAATTACACAGAACCATTAAAATGCACCCAAATAGAGCAGCAGAAGACAGGACCCAAGCGAGATGCGTGTGCCATATATTGATTTCTTACGGAAGGAGTTGAAGAGTGGATTTCATTTCAATAAGTGGTGGCAGTAAGACCGACATAGGAATCACACTGCTAACAGCTGCTTCCAGGGCTGCGCGCTGACCCGTCAGGGGGTGAGGTCGTCTGCGGAGGGCCGGGCCGGGCCGGGCCGGGCCCGCGTGAGGCCGTCCCCAGGGCTTGTAGAATTGGGGGGTTCATTCCATCGTTCTGATGAGTAAAGCGGGGCTGCGGGCGATGCTCCTCTCCTCCCCGGGGGTCACCTGGAAGTACAAGGCGTCGTGAACCCCTCAGGCGGATTCCCAGCCAGGGGGGAAATGGTGTAAGGTGCAGCGAGCGTGAGGCCGTGCCCCCTACCGGGAGGCTCGGATGATCAGTGAATAAGGCGAGAATGTCAGCAAGCGTCATCTTCATGGACCACGAAGCTATTGGTGTCCCCCATGCATTGCTACACCCGCCCCCCCGTGTGCACGCACACACACACATGCACACATACACTGCATGCACACACACGCGTGCACACACACGCGCACACACACATGTGCGCGCACACACACGTGTGACGCCTGAGCCCAGGCGGGCCGCTCGGGCCCTGTGGGACCGTGAGGACCGCTGGAAGGGAGTTAGAGACAGGAAGTGTGTGCCCTCAGCGTGGTGGGGACCTCAGGGAGCCTCAGGCACTGGTGTGACGTGGCCCCGGGGCCCCGAGACCCCCAGGGGAGCCGATCAGAGCGAAAGGACGATGCAAAGCAAGGAGACCCCGGCGGGCCGTCGGGCTCCCCACGTGTGGGCTTCTGGGTTTCCTCCCATTTCCTCAGTCGCACCGCCGATGGCTCCGTCTGCCGTCCGTGCCGTGGGCTCTGGCCAGTGACTCGCGGTTACATTAGCTGCGAATTCCCTCCCCTGCGTGCCAGGCCCGGGAATGACCTGTTGGCGCCTCAGATGATCTGTGGACTCTGACGGAAAGCTTAACATGCGTTCGTCACAGCTGAGCCACAGGGACCCCGAGTCCTGGCCCCCCAGCTGCCCCTGGCTCAGCGCCCCCCATTTTACCTCAGCGGGGCAGGGCTGCGCGCCGTGAACTCGAATCGAAACTCCGGGAAGGGAGGGTGCGAGGGGCAATAAGATTTACGATCCCATCAAGCCACCGAGAGGTCGTTACCCGCCTGGCTCTGTAGGACCTTGAGGGGGCGCTCAGCCCGGCCCCTCTTCCCGACTTCCTTTCCGTTCAGAGACAGACCCAGGCAGGGGGCAGCCCCCACGTGAGCTGCAGCACAGCTGGTAACGGCCAGGATGGCGGCGAAGGTTGTCACCTCCCATGGAGAAGGCTCCCAGTTCAGTGCTCGCCCCCTCAGCCCGCCTCCACCTGATGTGCAACTACGAGGACTGCTCTGGGCGCTCTCGCTCGCTCTCTCTCTTTCTCTCAAAATGATAAACTCAATCGTAAAAACAAAGAAGTAGGAACAGACTGGGGCCGATGCCATCAGCTGTCCAAAGGCACGACAAGGTGACGTGGTGACGCAGGTGCAGGCCCCGGGTGTCAGGACAGACGAGCAGGAGGCGGCGGCTGCAGGCAGCACCTGGGCCGCTCTGCCGCGACGGACTAAGTAGCGAAGGCCTCGCGGCTCTCGGGGGCGGCGGAGCGTTTGACACGCACGATAGGCGGGTGTCTGGATGTCTCACAGTATCTAACAGCATCATTTGAAAGGGAGGGTCCCCTGAGCAACGCAGTCACGGTTCGGGGCAGGTGTGGGCGGCCTTCGGCTTTGCACACGCTCAGAGAGGTCGGCAGGAAGCTGGGCCTTCCGCGAACCGGAGACGGGGCAGTGACTGTGCGCGCCACGGAGTCCCAGGTACGCCGCACACTTCACCCAGGAGGAGGGCGACCAGATGTCCCGCTGTAAACGGGCAGAAAATGGTCCTGTCCCGTTTCCAACGGGACGTGCGGTCAGCCTCGTCTCACTGGACTCAACTCAAGGTGTCAGCAGGCTGACCGCACGTCCCGTTGGGAATGGGGCGGACAACGGCGCTGTCCCGTTGCAGCCCACCCAGAAGCGACAGCCATGGCGTTCCAGCACCTGGATGAACGTTTCCCATCGCTCACGTGGCTGGAAATGAGTGCGTTTGCGCAGGTCGGGGACAGAGGGAGAGCGGGGGGCCGGGCTTTCCCCGCGGCTCCCACGTGGGAAGCCCTAACTTGCAGGCCGTGCCTGCAGGGACCGCGAAACCCAAAGAGAACGGCTGGATTCGGAAGGGACCCTTTCCCACCCTAGTGGGCGCTGTAGGTGGCAGGTGGAAATCCTTTGAAAAACCTCCCGGAAACGTGTGTGCAGATGATGGTTCCCGAATTACTGGCAGACACGCCATTAAGTCAGAGACAGAACATCTCGGTCTCATTCCCCAGCCTGAAGACCTTCTCTCTCTCTCTATCCCCAGAAGTGGGGGCGCACAGCTCCAAGCAGCCGGGAGCAGGGTTTTCCTACCACCCCAGCAGCTGCACTTGAACCCAGAAGAAAGAGCTGCACCGTGAAAGCAGGTGACAAGGATGGTGGGGACGGCATCTTCAAAGGTCTAGAAAAGGGGGGCGGAGGGCACGACATTTTCTTCCCACGGCATCACCTCTTTTTCTCCCGGACACCAGCTAATGAAACCTGGGGGTGTCATCGCAGTGTTAGCAGAAGCCCCCCGACGTCACCCATGTGATCGGGCAGTTCTAACACTGGCCACCGAGCACACACAGGGGCGGGCTCCCTTGTCCCGCGTGTGTCTGTCCCGGGTGGTCCGGACCCTAGTTCCCCACGTCACGGCGAGCTGATGAGTCTGGGAGACCTGATGACACGGTGGCTGAGAAAGCAGAACCAGGACCCAGGGGACTGGGTCCACCGCCTGCGTCCCTCCCTCCCTGCCCAGCCTGGGAGCTGCTGCTTTCTGAGTGTCCCCTAGGTCCCCTGTACGCTAAGGGTCACAGGATCGCCTGCCCCACGGGGTTGCTGAGGCTTCCATGACTCATCCACGCCTCCCACGGGCCCCACAGAGGTGGCCGCTGTCACGCCAGAGGTTAAGCAATTTGACGGCTCGCTGTAAGAGGGAAGCGGCACTCCTACCACATGTGTTCCTCTCCGGAGCCACATGCGCGTGACGGTTAAGAAGGGCCGTCGGGGGAAAACTGCCTTTATTCTTAAAGATTTATTTTATTGTTTTGACAGAGAGAGAGAGACAGAGACCAAAGGGAGGGCCCAGAGCCGTCTCCATAGTTGTCTGTCATCAGTTTTCCACAGTTTTGTTCCACACAGGTGGGCTGGGGGCTCCCGCATGGGAAGCGCACCCCAGTTCCACATGCGGGTCTGCACGGGCCGAGGCTGGGGTTCGATCCTTGGTGTCTGGGGCTGCAAAGCGAGCGCTCAACCCGCCGAGCCGTCCCGGCCTCCCCGAAAACTGCCTTTTGATTTAAGAAAACACACAGGCCGGGGGACACGCAGGGAGGGGTTTCTGCTGGTGGACTTCTGAGTGGTGGGCAAAGGGCCGTTCCAAAACCATGACTTTGTGTCCCGGGGGGTAAAGTTAGTGCTGAGGGCAAGGCCCCCGGCCCCCCGGCGCCTGTCTGTCCCCTGGACTCCGGTACTGACTGTCCCTGAGCTCCCATCTGCTCTGCCCCAGTTACCGGTCCTGCCCGCGTGGCAGGTGTGGCCGGCAGAATCATGGCCCCCAGAGGTCAGCCCCCAGCCCCCAGCCCCTGCCAATCTGACCTGGTTTGGGGAAATAGTCCCCACAGATGTGATTTTCTCATCTACACAAGCCAAATGCCACCACCTGTGTCCTTACAAGAAGGAAAGGAGGGGGAGGGGTGTTTGACACATGCGCGTGACCACAGACACAGACAGTGGAGGGTGTGGTCTCCGGCGAAGGACGGCTGGTGTTCACCAGGAGCTGGAAGAGGCAGACACGCTGTCCCCGAGAGCCTAGGGACAGAGGTGCACTGCTCGCGGTCTAACTTTGGACTCTGGCCTCCAGGACTGTGGGAAGCCACCCAGTTGGTGGGACTTGGTTGCCGTGGCCCTGGGAACCGCGCACGCATGGCCCCTCGTGCCTGAAACACGCCGTCTACGCTGCTCCGTCTCAGTGGGGCTCACACACGCTCATCGCCGCCGCCTCCAGAGAGCCTTCCAGGTTCTGCCCCCTGCTCCTCACCCCGTCCTTGGCTCCGTGCCCCTCCCACCGCTTGTGTCCCCACTACCAGGATGAAGGGTGCCTGGAGGACAAGAACTGTCTTCTCCACGCAGCCCGGACCCGTGGCTGTGCACCCACCCACACGCTGTCCCTCTTGAAGTCCCCCGTGCTGCCACTCAGAGGCAGAGAGACCCCATGGGCCAGCCCTTCTGTGGGGACCAGTGAGGTCAGGTTTACTGCGAAGAGCCCACACAGAGCGGCTCCTCCCCAAAGCCACCGCCACTTTGAAGACGGGGGATGGGAGATGCCACCCGGCCACACATGAGGACCGTGGGAATCTGGGGACCTCAGTGCTTTGCACAGAGACCTGAGGGCCGGCCACGCTGGTGTCACTGGGAGCTTCCCCGTGCTGCGACTCACACGGATGGCTCCCCGGCGCCGAGGCCGCGGTGAGCGGTGGAGCGTGATGCTTGTCACTGTGACCACTAACAGGCACTGGATTGGGACTGGGGTGAGTCCCTGTGTGTCGCCCGTCGGGCGCGCCGGCCCTCAGATGCCCTGCCTTTACATAAAAACCCGAACTTGGCAATGTACACACCCTTCCCAGGTCTAAAATAGGGTGACCTTCAACGAGGGCGGTGACGGTGGCCTGGAGCGGCCCCCGGGAACAGTGAGGGACTGTTGATGGAAGTGGCCGGATGCCAGGGACCCGTGGACTTGCTTCCCCGTGTCCTGGCCATGGCCCCAACGTGGCAGCCTCCAGACAAGGGACAGCAGTGTGCGGGGCGACCGGGGAGTGGCTTTCCCCCACAGCGGAAAGGCGGCTCTTGTCTGCGGCCGCTTGGGTCTCCGCCCCACGCGGACGGGACACCAGGGGCGGAGGGAGGACACGGCAGCTCGTGGTCACTGGGCCCGCGCTGCTCCTCTTGGCCCCGCTGCGTCCGTAGCGCGCTGCTGGCTGTGAAGGTCCTTCGGTGACATTCTTACGGCGTTGGTCGCAGTGAGATTCAACCTAACCTAGATCCAAAGACCTGGGATGTGCACTTCGAATGAGAATGAGAACGTTCGCCCCGGGAGGGATGGGATCCATCCGTCACGAGCGTGGCCGTGGGAGGCCGGAGGGGAGCGTGAGCCCAGGCACTGGTTCACGGCTCCCGGATGTCACTTCACTTCCCCAACTGAAATGTGCCGAAAACCACAGCGATGGCTCGTTCGTGGACTATCCTCCCCCCGCCTCCCGATCGAGATGTTCATGACACAAGTCAGAAAGGGCTGCATTTGGTGGAAGATGGGATTAAGTTGAGGGTCTTGGCAGGAGATCAGCTCGGATTTCCCCAGTGGGCCTGAAACCCACAGACAAGGGTCCTTGTGACAGGCAGACAGGGGACAGGCAGAGGTTGTCGTGATGTGTTCGAAGCCAAGGGATGCGGCAGCCCCCAGATGCTGGACAAGGCAGGAAGGACCCGCCCCGAGAGCTCCACAGGCTGTGGCCCTGGGACTGTCGGGATTTGGGGGCTTCTGAGGGTCATTTGTGTCTCAAAGTCACCATGTTGTGGTCATATGTTATGCAGACACAGGAAACCCACGCGGGGATATGAAGAGTAAGTAATACGTGACGTGCCCAGTGTGGCCCACGGCATGTACATCCTGGAAAAGTGGCAGGTGGCCTTCAGCGTGACGCGGGGCTTGGATCTGTTCTTCCGTGTCCACCTGGTTGAACGGTGTCAACCCTCATGAGACTTTGCCACGCACAGCCGTGACGACGTGTCCGCCCCATAACACTACACGTTCCCTCCCAGAAATTACGCCCATGAAAGAAAGTGCCGGAGACCGCAGGCCCTTCGTTCCCTAAGTACATAAGCTGACAAACAAGCCAGCGTCTAGCGCACGCCCACACTACGCCCGGCGCCGTGCTCACGTAACCCGATTTCTGCTGAGCTCTCACGTGCACCGTCATTAATTCACGGGACAGTTACTGCTTGTGTGGACCCCACGCTGGCTGTCACTCCGGGCTTTGCGGGTAGAACCGTAAACAAGACGTGCACACGGCCGATGAGCTGGGGAAGGAGAAAATGGTAAAAGAGGAGTTTGCAGGGACAGGAGCAAAAGCGGAGGAGGGCAGCAGAGGCCCGTGTGGACGGCTGTGCCCCTCTGGTCCACGCGCCAGTTACTGGCATGGCTGAGAAGGGGGCTGCGAAGCCAGGAGGGCACCGGTGGGAACAGCGAGGCAGCGAGACAGCAGAAGCCCACTGCTGCGTCTTCTTGGCTGACCCGGGGATCCACTTCCCTTGGGCTCTGTTTGGGCTACGGCACAGAAAGATTCACACCGAACTGCTGGGTGTGCGCCCTGCCTGAGCCACGGTTCAGGGCCAACGTCTCCCTAGGGTTCCGTGCGTGCCCGTGGGCTCCCAGCGGCCGGCCCCTCCTCCGGGGCCTAGAAGCCCCCGGCGCTCACTCCTGCCTCATTTATCTGTCTACGTATTCGAGGCGGTCCCAACTGGCAGCCTTCTCGTTTCTATGTCTAAACAACCCACGGCAGACACCCCCTCGCACACGTACACACGCACTCACCTGTGTGCACAAACGCACATGCGCGTGAACCGCCTCACACCGTGCACGCCCGCCGGAGCATCCCGATTCTCCATGAACTTGTGGGTGGGTTTCGTCATCAAAGAGGCTCCACGCAGTCCCTTGGCCTGAGGAGGCTCCCGTGTGCTCCTCAAATTGCCGACTTTGAGAGGAAAAGGAAGCAACACACAACTTTCCGTTCGGCTTTGCTGCCCCGCAAATTTCATTCTGCGTCTTCCAGTTTTATCGTCGACATTCTCTTTGGGGCGAAAATCATTGGTTTGGCTTTTAAAATACGGTCAGATGTTCCCTAAGCCTCCTAATGGCATGTTTGGTATGAAATTAATTATCAAAGACTCACAGAGAGTTTTAAATTAGATTTTCTTTGCTCTTCAAGGCAAACAACTGGTTCTGGTTTTTCTTTGTTTGGTTTTGGTTTGGGTTTTTTTTGTCCCTAATATAAGGTTCTCATTGCTGGCTTTTTATTCTCTACAACGAAATGATAACACAAATCTTCAAAATATTTTAATGTGCTAATTGGGGGTTATTACAGCTCATTTTATTTACATTGAAATAAAAAGCGCCAATTCATTTTCCTTGCACAAACAACTTAGAAAGAACTGTAATTGCCTCCTATACAAACATGTAAAGAGAAGTGATATAGGGACCTAAAGGCCTGCAAAACATTTTGGGCGGTGAGCTAAGTGGAACCGCGGTTCTTCTCACCAGATCCCTCATGTGGAAACGGATTGCTGATTCCGGCGGCTGTCACATCCTTTGCAGGAAGTAACTGCTGGCAGGAGGCAGAGAAATCCGGAAAGAGGAACAGACACGAGAGGATTTCAGAGCATTGACGTTGTCCTCCCCAGCATCTGACGGTCCGTTTGCAGGAGGGACACACAGCAAGGCTGCAGTCCAGGGCTCCTGGGTCCCCGACCTGCAGACACAGGACCCTAACCCGGGGTCTAACGCCGCCACGGTGGCCGCCCTCTGGCCCGCACCCCTGAACCTATTACACATCTGTTCCTGCTGATTTCCCTTCGGATCCTTCCAGTCTCAGAATATTCTCTCAAGTTTGCAGACGCATCATAGCTAACGATTGTGCGCAATGACGGGTCTAGAGACTTATCGTTGGAAGTAACTATCAGGCGATGCCTCTGATTAATGGCTCAAGTCATGCAAGAGCTTGTGGGAAACAATGGCCCGTCTCTGGCTTCCGGAACCTCACAGTCCACCGTTAGGCTCGGTCTCTCCCCTTGTGCACCTTCAGCTCCGCAGAATCGCCCCAGAGGTGGGGGCGGGAGTGGGGCGTCCAGCTCGCTCCCTAAGGCTTCCTGCTTTGTGCCAACAGCCATGTACCTGTCATTGCCTCGCTCGCGCCCCGGGACCCGGGACCCTGTCACAGGCACTTGCGTTTGTGACTCTGCAGCCAATACCCTCACCTCCCCATGTGCGAAAGTATCGGCCAGGGGTGTTCCCAAGGAAAACGTTCAGAGGATGGAGTGAGGCACGCGAGGAGACCCTTACCTGCACAGGTGCAAGCGGGGTCAAGACGGTCACACTAAGGGAGGGGACCGACTCTCCTGGGAGACACAGGACAGCTTGTGGGGTGAGGGGTGTAGCCAGTGGGCAGGGTGAGGGTCACTGGATAGAAAATGACCAAGAAGAACTTCCCTTCCTTCCTTGACGTCTGTTGCCGGCTGTCCAGGGTGGCGGCCCCTTGACGTTGGCTCTCGGGTACCGCATGACACAGCGCGGTCCGTGTGCCCCCGGCGGGGAATCCCGTCAGGATCGCAGGGCTGCCCACAACCGGGCGCGGCTCCGCGCAGGGGGCATATTCAGAGGACGGCTGCAGGAAGCAGCGACGTCGCTTCGGGTTACCTGGCACCGGGAACTCTGGGATGCTCTCACTCCACATCCGACAGTGTTTACTGAGGACCTACTGTGCGCCGGGGTGTGGGAGGTGCCCATCTCGTCCTGGCTGCAGGCGGCCTTTGGTGACAGATGGCAGAGGGAGCTGCACCTGGCACCCACGTGTGTCCCCTTTAAGGCTGCTTTCTATTCTGGCGTGTTTAAGAATGCTTGCAAAGCGGGAAACGAGATAAGCGTCCCTGCGGCCCAGGGGGAGACTGAGGCCCAGGGGGAGCTCGCAGCTGGGGTGGCAGGGGGCCCGTGCCTCCCCCTCACCCTCCCAGATAGACACCCTTCCTTCCCACCCCGCTGGGGACAAGGCTCTCGCTTCCCTTTCTGGATCCCCACCCCGCCACGCCCCCCGTGTGCACCCCAAGCCCAGAGCTTGGCTTCTGCCTGCCGGTGCTTGTCCCGTGAAAACAGCTGGTGTGCTGTGTGTGACTTGCTCCTGTCACTCATCCCTGATGCTGACACGGCCGCCCGCGGTGCACGGCCGTGACTCATTCATCTCCATTTCCAGCGTCCACAGGGCAGGTCTCCCCTCCACAGCGGGGTCCACCCTGGGTGTGTCGGCAGCGTGCGCCTCTGAAAAGGCCCTGGGCAGGTCCCCGTGTAAACGAGCCCCCCAACAGGAAGAAGGGGAGGCGCCCGGGCTACTCCAGCCCCACTGTGTGCGGGTCAGCAGCTCTCTGGGGTGTGGACGTGGGTTTTCCTAATCAGGGGAGAGGCTGGGGAGCCTCAGGCGCTTGTTGACCCACTGGGTCCCATCTTGGGGGACGTGCCTGCACAATGCCTGTGAGGCCGTCTTGTAACAGGTTGGATTGCCTGCGTATTATATTTTGACATATTTCCAAAACAACAGCGCTGCTGGCTGGGGACAGGCTGCTTCTCCCCGGGCTGCCGGTCCCGAGAGAACAGAGGATGCGGCAGGAAGCCGGCCTGTGATGTGCAAAGCGGCGACCAGGACAATGCCGCCGTGGGCGGCTGTCCCTATACCTTCCTCCCAGGCAAGTGGAGACCACCAGAGCCCAGAGCCCCCAGATCTGTCACACCAGCCAGTCCACACCTGTCCAGCCCTGCGGACACCCCAATACAGGCGGGGGCCCAAGCACCCCCACCCTCTCCTGACCCCCCAGCGCTTTCCCCGGTGACCCCGCGTGACCCGGCGTGCCTCCCATCTCCCGCGCCTAGGCACATCATGTTTTCCTGAGCCTCTCCTCCGTGTCCAGGCCTGAGTGGCCGGTTCATAGAAGAGGACAGAGCAGAGGCCGCTGATGGAGCCTGTCGGGTCTCCTCTGCTTGACGGGACGAGGGTCCCCCGTGGTGTGTGTGCTGAGACTCCCCCATGGCCTGCAGGCCCTGTCTGAGGGCAACGTTCCTAACTGGATGCACCCCGGCCTCTCAGCCTGGTGACATAGCTCCTGCTGTCGGGACTTGGTCGCAGAGCTGCTTCCGGACCCGGGCTCGTGCCTCCTACTTGACTGCAGGACAGATCACCCCCTTCATGCTAACGTTGCTCCATCCATCGGTCCCCACCCCCACCGTTGTCAGCGGCTCTTTTCTGCGGTGTCTGACCCCCGGCTGGCCCCCGGCTGCCCATCGCGGGGTGTGTCCAGCGTGCCCCTCCCTCACGGAGCCCCCCTCTCCCTGAACCATGAACACGTTACTCCCATTTGAGCGTTTTGCTCAGGCTAAGCTCTGTCCGTGTCTTCAAAGAAAGGGATACTTAAAAAAGAAAAAAAGTCAACCACCCAAACATTAAGACAACCCTCTTCAGGATCTGATCCCCGCGGTCGGTTACGGGCTCGCTCCTCACCCCTACCTCCCCGCTGAGGTCCCTGATTTCCTTCTGGATCCTTCTGACGGCTTCTGAAGCCTCAGGGCTACCGCTAAGAAGACTCGAACCGGAGCAGAAGCCAGGCATTCGGCCTGGTTACGTCACCTCCTTCGGCAAAATGCGTTTATGTCTCCAGCTCCACAGCAATGAACCTTCCTTTCCAAGTGAAGGCCCCACGGAGGGGCAGGGCGTCAGGCCTCATCCTCCCTCCCATTGGGCTAGTTTCAGCTTCCAGAACTTTCCTTACTGGAGACAGACTAGTGCTGGCTCACATGATGAGCCAATTATTCCGAAGGCTGCGTCCACAGAGACAAATTTATCCCCAGCCGCTCTCCTGGGAGGAGGCCAGGCTTCCAACAGCTGTGCTCAGATGAGGGCTCCGCCAGCTTTGTGTGGACGTGGGTGTGTCAGAGGACTTGTCCCCAAGTGCCAGGCGAACCGGGGTCGGGGATGAAACGAGCGCTCTTCATAGCGACGGGGTAGCCTTCGAGGTGTGTGTGTGTGTGTGCTCCAAGCTGTCCCGTTAGGGACAGAATCTCGCCAGCGGCTCCGGATCTCCTCGCAACGTGTTTGAGAAGTTTTCCAGCACCTTCCAAGTCAGAGCGTTGTGCTGGCACGACTGATATCTTACCCTGGCACATGCATAGTTTGTAGGGGAAGCCGGGTGGCTCCGTGGGTTGAGCGCTTGGCTTGCAGCCACAGGGTCTGAGGATCGAATCCTGGCCTGGGCCTGTGTGGACCCATATGCTGAGCTGGGGTGTGCCCCCAGTTCGGCTCCCGCCCCAGGCATGCTTCCCATGTGGAAAGTCCGCCGGCCGGTTCCTGCCCTGCACAGCCCCGTGCCCACCTGTGGTATGAAGCTATGTCGAAATCGAATGCCGTGCAACTATGGAGACTGCTCTGGGCCCTCCCCCTTCTCTCTGTCAAAACAATCATAAAAGGATGCACAGTTTGCAAGAAGTCATTCTCCTCATGTTAGGTCTCTAAGCACAACAACAAAATGACATTGGTGGTATCGGTGACAATGATCATGGAGGTGACAGGGAACAGGGCCTTCCTGGACCTGCAGACCCACCCCCCTGGCCCAGCCGCTGTCTGACCTCGGCCATGCTGCTTACCCTCTGCAAATCTACGGTCTTCGTGTGCACAGTAGGGCCACTCCACCAAGCCAGATGACTTTCCCATGGCTAGAACGGGTCTCAGCGGGAGGCTGATGGAGGTGCTGGGCAGCGCCCGGTAGAAAGGAACGAACTAACCGCCACCTTTTCCTCTTGAAGAGCATTGGGACTCCTCACATCCCTCTGGAACTCTTCCCCCCGGGGAACTCTTCATCTCGGAGGACGTTCTCCTGAAAATTCCACCCTCACCAAGCGAGGGCACGCGCCCCCGGGGGGCACTGAGGTCGATCTCTGTATTTCTTCTGAACATTTAGGACACTTTTCATAGTGAGACTGAATTTAAGAACAAAACCCCTTCCTGCTTCAGAGGACTTAGCAGCATGGCTTCTGCATCTTGACGCGCTGTGGAAACTTCGTTTGGGAGGCGAGCTCCACGTGGGAAGGCAAGGTCCGCGTGGAACCAGCCAGAGGAAGAGAAGCCGGATGCAAACCCTGCCCCCTTCACCCCCTCCCGCCAGCCCTCAACGACACCTCACCCACCACCCTTGTTCTAATTCCGGAAAACACCCCTTCATGACAGAAAGATTTTCAAAAGATTTGAAGAGCCGTATGAGCCTCCACTGGAGTTTATACCCCCACACTTTCACATCAGCTACTCCAACAGCAGAGGCATGGGGTCTGTGTGCCGTCTGAGGGTCCGGAGTTCTAAGCCCGAGAGGTGAGTGGGCCCCCAGAACCGCATGTCATTATCTTGAGAAGAGGAGGCAGTTGGCACCCCATTGTGCGGAACCCAGAAGGAGGCTGTGTTGTGCCCACCCGCACCATTCTTCTTCATTTTCGTAGACCTGGCCTGGGTCCACCTTAAATTAGCATTAAACAGCTTTATTAAGGCAAATTGACTTCAATTCCAAGGCGCGCCAGGAGCTGGCAGGCCTTCGCGAGCTCCAGCGGTTTCCAATCGGCTCCGCGAGCACTTGCTGTTGTTTTAAACACTGGGGACGGGGAGGCCGGGCATATTCATACGCGCGATGATGAAGCCGCTGCTGCCTTTGTCAGAGGTTTAATTGCTCACAGTAGGACTGCTGCTAACAGGTGCCTTGCAAGCCCCGTCACTTCCCGGCCACGCTTCGCAGCCAGCTCATTGTGAGAAGTACAAATTACACCCGCGCAGGACTTCCTGTTCTGCTGGAGAGGAAAGCCACGGCTCCCGCCGCGGGACACCGTGGAATCAGTGTTCTAACAACTGCACGCCCTCCTGTCCCCTGCAGGCGACTGTCGGAGACAAAGGTCTCGGTCCTCATTGAGCGATTAAACCATTTACAGGATGGCGGATCTCAGCAAGCCCGCGAGCAGAGGTGTCAAGGATTCAGGCTGAATCAGGCACAGTCACCCACACACAGGGGACAGGCCTCCATGGTCGTCATCAAAGTCACTGTCCAATCAGCTCCTGGGTTCTGCTGGCTGACCAAGATGTCCTGTGGGATTTTGTCGGTCTGGCTAGAAGACTGCAGTTAAAAAGTGTGGGTGTGGTGTGTGCTCATTGGAGATGGGTAGATGAATACATGCGCAGGTATATGTGCAGTGCGTGTGTCTACATGGATGGATGAATGGTGGATGGGTGGATGGATGGATGGGTGGATGGGTGGATGGATGGTTGGATGGATGGATGGAAGGTGGGTGGATGAATAGATAGGTGAATGGATGATGGATGGACGGATGGACGGATGGATAGATGGACGGATGGATGGATTGATGAATGGTGGATGGGTGGATGGGTGGATGGATGGATGGATGAGATGGATGGTTGGATGGATAGATGGATGGATGGATGGACGGATGGATGGATGGGTGAATAGGTGGATGGATGGATAGATGGATGGATGGGTGGATGGATGAGTGGTCATGTGTGTGTGTGAATGGATGGACATGTGAGTATGTGTGTGTGTCTAGATAGATCGGTGGATAGATGGATAGCTGTGCGTGAGTGTATATGTGTCTATGTCTACATGACTGATGCATAGCTGGATGGGTGGACATGTGAGTGTGCATGTGTGTGTACATGTGTGTCTGTCAATGGATGGATAGATAAATATGTGAGTGTGTGCTTGTGCATGTGTGTCTCTAGATGAATGAATGTGTGTGTTGTGTATATAGATGAAGGAGTAGCCAAATGCACACGTATAAATGTGCACACACACTGACTTTGAACTTTATTAGGAGCCGCTCTGTACGGACCCCATGACCACACGTGCACAGCAGAGCCTCCTTCCCCGGGGAGCTGACCCTCTCGTCCTCGTCCTGGGAGGGAGCCGGCAGCTTCTGCCTGGTGATTGCCGTGGGTGCCTTCGGGCCCCCCGGGTCAGCATCACCACTCACTGACAGTCAGGAAACCTGCCTGGAAACCAAGATGCCCAGGAAGCAGCGGAGGACGCCCCCGGCAGCCAGCAGCGGCCCGCCCCACACCCACAGCACCGTGCTCTCCAGAAGGGCGTGCCTCGCGCCGAGCTGGGCCCCAAGCCCGACGCCCCTTCTCCGTTAAGACGGCGGCTGTATGCCCTGGCCGTCCCCCACCTGCCCGACCGTGCTGATCGCGAGATCCAGGTGATGAGGCTCTTGGAAGAGCCCAGAAAGGTTCAGAGGGGCACCTCCCATCGGCAACGGTGTGTCCTGGTCCTTCGTCACTTGCTGCGGTGTCTTTGGCTGTAATTTGTGACCCTCTGTGACCAAGCAGCCGATACGTCTGGATGACAGCTGAGCTCAAGACACACATCACGTCCCATCCCATGGATGGGCTCTGCGTGGGCTGGCAGGTCCCTGATCACCCCCTGGGAGGGATGGGGACAGCTGGACTGGGGTGCTGTGGGGGAGGTGTCCCCGTCCCGTCCCATTCCTGAACGACACTGCCACTCAGCTCTGACCATGGCATCGCACATACATGTCTGGAGCACATGGTCGTGACCGGCTGTGGGGCAGGTTCTGGCTGGAACCCAGCGAAACCTGGGCGTCAATGGGTCTGTACTGGGTGGGTGTTCCGAGGGCTCACGGAGGCGAAACAGGGGTGTTGAGATAGCTTCTGCCTCCCAAGCGCTGACAGTCCTGAGACCCCGAGGACTGTACTCAGGGTACAGTTCTGGGGGTGCACCAAAGGGGCTTCATCTCAGGAAAAGGAGGCAGAGGGGTGCAAGGCTGCACCAATTTGTGCAAATAACTCCAACGTCCAGGTCCCTATCGCTAGGTAGTCTCTGCGGCTCCTGCGGCGTGCCCAGACTAGCTCATGGAGCCAGGACTCCCAGGGAGGGGACAGTCACCAGGCCTGTCCCTGGCCCCCTGCCCCAACCTCTCGACCAGCAACCGAGACAACCACCCTTTGGAAACTTAAGCACTGTGCCGGCTCCTTTGCACGTACCGCCCTGTCCTCACCATGGGAGGCCTTGCTTTTTGGTGACAAATCAGCTGAGTTTATGAACCGGATTCTCGGGGGTTCTTTCTTCATGATCCTGCTTTTAGTCGGCAGCCCATCACCGCTGTAAGCTCAGCGTCCTGTGAGCTGCCACCGTGGCCGTGTGCGCTGGGGACAGCTGACAGCGATGTCAGGCTCAGGCTGCTCCGATTTCCTTTTGAAGTTGTGCAGCTGTCTCCTGTGTGACAACACAGCCCAAGGAGCGTCCTCTCCAAGTTCATTTCAATCCCGAAAACCAAAAGGAACTATTAAAACTCATTACCATTTTTATCTCTCACGGTGCACATTCATTTCCTATCATTTTATTTGCATCTGAAAGCGCATCGTATTTGCAAAAGGGAAAGCTCTTGGGTTGCTTTTTCTTTTTTTAATTAAGAAAAATATAGAGAATGGTTCCTAGTGGAGGAAAGGGCCACCCAAACCCATCTGCTGAGAACATCGAAATCCCCGCAACCTCATATTGTGGGAGGCACTCCAGCTCCTCCAACGGCCAGCCACCTCCTGAGCCCCGCACCTCCCAATGTGACCGTAGTTGAACACAGGGTCCTTAGCGAGATAGTCAAGCTGTCATGCGGTCCCTAAGGTGGCCCTGGTCCAATCCGACTGGTGTCCTTATGAAAAGAGATCAGAACACAGACGCGCCCTGAGGGCCGGCCATGTGACTACTTCCTCCCTCCCCCACTCTCCCTCCCTCTCTTCCTTCCTCCCTTCTTCCCCCGTCCCTTCGAAAATGGAAGCATGTAGATGAGAACTTCAGCAGCCACTGAGGGTGACAGCATCGATGTGACCCTGGAAGGACACCAGGTAGCGGAAGCGAGGCTCCGGCCGCCCTTGGCGGAGGGGAGACCAGGGCTTGCTATTTGGGCGGCATCCGATGGCATGTCTCGTCTGCCCACATCCAAATGCTTCGGGAAAGACTTCAGAGACCCCCGAGGCGTGCTCTTGTCCCCATTTTTTGAGCGTTTTGAGGCTCTTGTGTGCACTTATAAAACAGCCTGTCGCTTTCCGAAGCTTAGGATGATTTGGAGCAAAAAACGGTTTCGCGGTTTGTCTCTTGAGCTAGTCACTAACCCTGGCAGGTGTCCCTGAGTTATAGTGAAAAGGTTGGATCCACAGAGCGCGGCCACGCCAGCGTCTCCCGAAGCCCGGGGCCCGAAGGATTCGTCTGCGGGTTCTGGGTCACCTGTCAGCCTCACTTTCTGTCACGAACTGCAGTTCAGGCTGTAAAAGGAGTGTGTGGAGTGTGAGCTGTGGAGCAAACAGGGAGGCGGAGAATCTGGGTGGAGGGAGGGGATCGCTCCCCAAAGAGGCAAACGCACTGAGCAGACGTGCTGGAGGCAATTGCAGACGCCGAGGGTGGCTTCGGGGGAGGGGGACAAGGTTATGGAAACACGCACTGTGGTTCTCATGATAAACACTTTCAGCCGGGAGGGCTGGGGGGCGGGCGGCAGGGACCGGGAGGCTTGCCCTTCCCAGCGCCCCCTGCACGGCCCCCGCCCAGGCTCTGGGTTTCGAGGTGAGGACTTTCTCAGCGCAGCTCTGAGCGTTAGCACTGCAACCCACGCCAAGGTGAGGGCCAGGCGGGGGCACCTGGGGACCCGGATTTCGGCGGGAGCGCAGATGGAATAGACGCAGACAGAAAGTTCTGGCAACCCTTGCACCGGTCCACTGAGAGCAGCGTTCACGAGTAGTCCCAGCCCGAGTCCTGGTCTGGCGACCAGTGGGCACAGCCTACATGGCCACCCACTAGACAGTGGGGGCACACGCGTGCTGGGTGTGCGCTGAGGACTAGCACGCAGCCGGGGGAGGGAGTGAAAGGCGGCTGCTCACATGCCACGGGGGGAGGGTGCCCAAAGCAAGAACAGGGCAGGTGCCGGCATGCGTGCAGCGCTTCTTCAGAAAGAGTGATGAGGCGCTGCTGTGTGCAGCTCACACTTCCACACTTGTGCAACACACATGCAGACTCACAACATACACACTCACACACTTACAGCCACACACACTAATACATACCCAAACTCACATAAATACTCACACACTCACTCATGCACACACTCACATTCATACATACTGACACAAACTCACACATGTGCATACACACTCACACACTAGTGCACACACATGCACACACACACTAACCCATACCCAAACTCACAAAAACACACACACACTCACTAATGCGCACACTGACACACTCACACATACGCATGCACACTCACACACTTGCGCACCTACGTGCACACACACACATACACACTCACAGTCACACACTCGCACACTCATGCACACACGTGCACAGTCACACACATATACACTCACACTTACAGCCACACACACTAACACATACCCAAACTCTCACACACACACTCACACACTCACTCATGCGCACACTGACACACACTCACACATACACATGCACACATAGACACTCTTACACACTTAGTCACACACACTCGTACTAATGTACACACTCACACACACACAATCTTTGCCTCCTTAAAGCTTACTTTCTGGTGGATACAGGTCCCTTCATAAGTTATCAGACGTGGGGGCGTCATCATTTATTACCGACTTTCCGTTGGCGTGTTCAGCCTGCCCGGTGGAGGCGGCCCCATTGGTCTACACGGCAGGAGGAAGCGGCTGTGGTGTGGACGTTGGTGCGGAGCACAGCGAGGGCGCTGCCCTGGGCTGGGGGTCCTGGGGGTGCAGGGATGGCGCCCCAGCCTCTGGAGGCAAAGGAGCCCAAGTGGAGATCCTGGGCGAAGACGGTGGGGGCGCGGGGCTTTGGCTCTGTGCGGGCACTGGCTTTGGTTCTGTGCGGGTCTCCGCAGAGGGGCCGTGGGTGGGAAAGCGGCCACATGTGCATCACCCTACCCTCCCTCCCTCCCTGGAAGGAGCACGCAGGAGCACCCCGTTAGCCCTGGGGGTCTCAGCAAGTCCTGGGGTGAGCTGTAGTCCTTGCTCCTCAAGTCTCCAAGGCACGAGGAACAGGGCTTGTCAAGAGCGAGGTCCTACAAGGGACGGGTAAGAATGACCAAGCGCCCGGAGCCCTCTGGATTCTGCTAACGTCTTTAAAAACCACTTCCCTGTCTTTCTGGAGGCGAATGTCAACCACTGGAAGATGAGACAACACATAAGGCTGCCAGGGATTGACGACACTTTATGCAACGCCCTAGCCTGACCCGTGTCTTAGGGTAGAGATCTCCGTGTCAGCGCACGCGTGTTGTGTGTTGGGGCACAAGGCCAGGGAGGGGGCAATTCTCCAGGCCTGGAGTCCGGCAGCTCCTGGTGGGTTCAGCTCCTGGTGGCTGAGCTCCTGCCTTTGTTATAACATAAGCCAGTAAGTGGTGATTTCTCTTGAGCCCAGAGCCCCGTTGAACTAGAGAAGGGGGCGGTTATAAATATTATTTGATAAACGGTGTCAACACTTAATAAAAACAGATGTCACACACTTCTAAGTGCTTTCATTCCTGGATCCCTGGGAGTTGTTCCAATTTCATAATATTGTCAACTCCAAAATGAAATTCCTTTATTGAAGATAAAGTGAGGTGTTTGGAGAGTATTGATGGCTGGTCTTGATCGGAGATTTGCCCCCCGGCACGGAAATGCTTGTGCAGGGAGATCCAGCAAGACTGTGCGTCGCAGAATCTTTGCAGAAAACGCGAGTCAGCCCTGGGGCTTGTTTGGTCTTCACCCGCAATCTTAGGGAGAATGTTCTGGGAGCTCACTTCGCAAATATTTATTAATGAAGCCTCATGGGCTTCATGAAGAGTTCGGTTTCCCGGGTCCTATTCCAGCCCCTGGTCGCCGCCCACACACATACTTTTTAAGATGCTAAAGACAATCTTGGTACATAAGTAAAACACCGTCTGCAATCTTTGCCTCTTTTAGACCAGCTGAGACTCAGCCAACGTGAGAGGCTGAAGCGAGACGCATTGTGTGTGGTTCGCTCCACGTGCAAGGGATCCCAGGCAGAGGTAATGTGAGGCAGGTGACATGGATCAGAGCATTGGATGAAGTTCACTCTACTTGGGTGGCCTTGGGCCAGCCACTAAACCTACCAGAGACGTCATTTCCTCTTCTGTCAATGACCCTACAGTGATGGCGCCTCCCCCGCTGGACAATGGAATCCTAAGGGGCTCGGGCAGTGCCCGCAGTCTACGGACGATGCTAATGTCCCTGGAGCAGGGGCTGGGATCTGCACACCTGCCAGGGTGGCAGCTGGACCACCAGCTTCGTCCTGCTCGGTCAGCTTCGAAGGGCGCAGCCGCAGCGTGGGAGCTGCACAGGCCCGGGCGCCCCGGACCCTCACTCCCACGCACAGAGGACACGTTCTCCGTTTCTCTCTGCTCCAGAGCGGACAGCCTTGGGTCTCCTGGCAGCCTGCTCGGGTGTCCTCATCCTCCCGGCAGAAGTCGCCCCCCTTTTTCCTTTTCTCATTGTTGTAACCAAATCAAAAAGCTCTCTCTCTATGGCCCCTTTGCATAATTTCATTTCACAGAATCTTAAGAGTTCTTTGTTTCTGCATAGTGCATACTAACCATTCTTTCGTCATCTCTGCATGCAAATTATATATGTGTGTGTGTGTGTGTACACGCATATAACCAGGTAAGCGTAGACTTATCTGTCATGTTGTTTTTATCTAAAGTCTTTTCAGTAAAACATGTTTCTGCACACTCACCCCAGCCCCGCCCCACAGGTAGCATGGCGTGCACCCATTCCCGCCTCTTCTGTGCTCATTGGATCGTGTATGTGCCTGTGTTCATGCTAACACACACCTACGGCGGTAGCTAACGGACAGCGCGTGCGCCCGGCACTGCTCCAAGTCTACCCCTGTTTTGTCCCCACAGCTCTGTGAGGGCGTCGTCACTGTTACTCCCGCTTTTACATGTGAAGACTCGGGTACAGAGAGGCTAAGGCATGTGACCAAGTTCACCGTCACGTTCAAACGCAGGTGGGCAGGACTCGAACTCCGTGCTCTGCTCACGACTTACTTTGCTCACTGAGATCCTACTGTGTACATTTCTTTTTTTTTTTTTTAATTTTTTTTTTAATATTTATTTTTTTTTTTATCTTTTCACATTTATAGAGAGAAATTATCTTTTTGTCTTCAGTGCATAGTTATTTCTATTTTACTTTTTGACAGATAGAGAGAGAGACAGAGACAGAGACAGTTAGAGAACCAAACTGTGGGAACTCCCCAGTTCAGCACGTGGGTCCTGCCTGGGCCGGAGCCGGGATTCGATCCTCGGT
>PVKE010008796.1:0-14267 GCA_004027555.1 Craseonycteris thonglongyai | reverse complement strand
CTGTGTACATTTCTGAACCTTGCTCTTGACAGGTCACTGTCTGTCACAGTGTGTCACAAAATGCCATCTCGTCCAGCTCAGGCCTTTCCGTGGCTGCTCCGCATGGCACACGACTGAGGCACCGCGGTAGATCCCTCTCACGTCCCTGTTCTGGGCATTCGTTCCCCTTAAGGTTTTGGCTCTCTACATCCCTCTGCTGAAAAACTTCTGGTCCATTGGCTCAGGGAATCATGAGTGCTTCCATTTCTATGCGGCCGCTACTTTGACACTGTAGATGGTACGACACCAAAACGGACCCCAGAAGAAACAGAAAACTGGAATGGGTCCGTAGACCCAGAGCGGCCGAGCCAGGCGATTAGCGATGCGCTCTTTGTAAAGCGTTCGCCGTTACGTTGTGTCTGACACGTAAAGGGCAGGTCACTCCAGTATAACTTACACTTTTAAAGGCAGATGGAGACATGGGACAGCATCAGTTATCCGGTTCTAAGCACTGGACGCCCAGTACCGCACCTGTAGGCAGCGCCCTCCCCACGAGCACGTGACCGCGGGAAGCAAGGTCTCAGCCCTGCCCGCCCTCACCGGGCACCTTCGTGCCTCCCGAAAAGCAGCTGCTGTGCACGCGGCACTGGAAGTCTGGACCACCGCACACACGGTGCCGAGCAGGATACGCGCTGGCCGGCCCCGTTCACCAGGGCGGGCCGCCTGCCAGAGGAACAGAGCTCTAACCAGGCAGGGCTCGTTCCAGACGTGGAAATGTGGCTTCTTTGTTGAAAATTCACCACCATAATTCTTCCTGAGTGCCTTAAGGGGCGGGGGGAGGGGGAGATAGGAAAAGATCCTGAGAAAACATTTCACAAAATTTAGTGATTGTTGTAATAAAAATGCTAAGTAACATTTAAGTAGAAGGAAGTTCAAGGTGACCAAGTTTATTCCTTCAAAACAAGCATCGGCTATTCGGAAAGGTCAATAACTGAACTGATACACAGGAAAACCGGGAAGCCAGCCGGCACTGTTGTCACCATTCTGAGTCTCCATTCTTTTGAAGTCTTAGAGAATGCAATAAGATAGAAAAAAAAAATCAGGACAAAGAAATAAAACGTCCTCCCACCCACGTGATGAGGGCCGGCTTAGAAAACCCACGGGACTCCCGGAAGAGGCGCTGGGGCCGGTGAGGAGCTTTCATAAGGCAGGCACACAGCAGATACATCGGCGACCACCCGCACGCTTCTCTGTCACACTGTGTGCAGAGCAAAGCCCGAGCTGCAGCCGGGTCCCGGGCCGGCCCTGCATCCGCACAGGTGAACTCCAATCCTGCCCCCGAGGCGGAGGGCGACCCAGTGCTTCCCACTTCCCAGCAGAGGCGCCCAGAGGTGAAGCTGCTGCCCGCAGACCAGGGGGCGTCCTGGGGAGCCGGCTAGGAGCCAGGCCGGGCAGCCCCCCGGGCCAGGGCCTAACCACCTGCGGCCACTGCCTCTCGCTTCAGAACAGAACCAGGGGAAACCAATTTAAGCCGAAAGGATTTATGTGCGGATTATGCAGATTGTGCAAATTGTTCAAAAATCTTCTCCTGTCCTATGTAGCTTCGTTGCACACACACACACACACTCATTTACACACTCAGAAGAGTCACAGGGCCAAGGGTACATGCTGAAGCCCGTCTCTCTCTCCCTCTCTCTCTCTTCCTTTCTCTCATTTTCTTTCTCTCTCTCTCTCATGGTTGTGCCTCCACCTTCCTTCCTCGCCTGTCATTATCCCATAATCCAGGGGTCTCCAAACTACGGCCTGCGGGCCGGATGCGACCCCGCAAGGCCCTCTCATCCGGCCCGTGGAGACCTTTTTATCTGAATAAAATAATATTAAATAAATAATTAAAAACAACATCTATGCTTTGATTCTTTTTCATTTGGACCTCGAGTGTGTAGTCGGCCCCCAAACTGCTGTTTGATAGTTAATGCGGCCCGCAGGCTGAAAAGTTTGGAGACCCCTGTGGCATAATCCATTGCTTCTAGCCCACGTGCACCTGTATTTGTCATGCACGTGTGTTTGTAAACGTCTGGCTTTCCGTTTTCCACCATCACCGTAGACTCTCCACACACACACCGGCACGGTCCGCAGCAGCACAGACGTCATCACTGGTTTCTAAAGCGGGGGCCGCGCATAACTAGCTCATTCTTGTAGTCTCTGCCTAGCATTTCCTGTTTTCTAGTGTAATCCGGTCATTTCTCATCCCAGTGTTCCTTTCTTGGGAGTTAAGTTTTTTTTTTCCTCTGGTTTTTGGCCACTTGGTGAAGGTGCAGAAACGATCACTACATTATATAGATGTATAAACTGTCCAACAAGTATCCAGCCATGTGATCATTCTCATTATATTGACAATGGCTGGATTTTTTCAGGACAGCCATACACACACACACACACACACACACACACATATATATATTTTTTTCTGGCTTCTGCATTTCTATGTGACAGTATGGAATCCGTTTTTTAAATTTTAATTAATGGTGTCCAGTGCTTCCCAAACCTTCCCCCAGAACCTGGTGGGCACTGTCTCTGGAGAATCTTTCCACCAGGAGGTGCTCAAGCTCCCCCCGTTGTTCGGGGCTGGTTGTGATGAGAGGCGGCTTCGCTCTCACTCCCCACGTCCCCAAGCGCTGGCGATGGAACCTGTGTCCCCGCCGGTTAAGCAGTTGGATTTGCTGTCTCTGGGTCACCCTTCCTTTGACCTGTCGGTTTTTACCACCTTTTACATTATGCTTGTTAACCCCGTTCCCTGCCATATGCACTGCAAATATGGCAGATAGCTCTCCGCTTTAAAGATTTATTTTTATTGTTTTTGACAGAGAGAGAGATACAGAGACAGAGAGAAGGGGGAGGGCCCAGAACAGTCTCCATAGCTGCACATCATTGGTTTTTCCACATAGTTTCATTCCACAGGTGGGCGCGGGGCTGCACAGGGCAGGAGCTGGGCCGGGGTCTCACCCCAGTGAGAACTGAACTGGGGGCACTCCCCAGCTCAGCATATGGGTCCACACGGGCTGGGGCCGGGATTCGATCCTTGGTCCCCGGGGCTGCAAAGTGAGCGCCTAACCCACTGAGCCATCCCGGCCTCCCTGTCCTCCGTTTTATTTGAACTCCTTGTCATCAGAAACTTGTCTGGATTGCCTCATACAGCTTCTGGGTTCCAGGGCCTATTTAAGAAATTCTCTCTCCACTGGATGCCTCGTCTTTTTTGCACTGGCCTTTAACCGATTTGCAGCTCCAATTTTATGTGAGCTGAGAGTGGAGGACAGCTTGATTTTCTTCCAGAAAGACAGCCAGTTGCACTGGCGCCATTTGTTACATCTGCCCTCTTCCCAGGGGGCTAGAATGTTCCCCACACGCAGACCTGCTTCTGGGTTTGCCGTGTGAACCTCACGGAACAAATCGCTTGCGGTCTGTGTTGATGTCTGATAAGAGAGCCTTGTTGTGCACTGTTCCCGGTACCAATTCTCCCACATGAACTTGAGGATTAATTTATTTCCTAGTCTTCAAAATAACTTCCGAAACCAACCAACCCAACAAAAAGAAACCACACAGAGCACAGTCTGTCTCTCCGTCTCCTCTGTTCGTGTCCGTCCGACGGCTTTCTGCTATTTAGTTGCTTCGGGCGCTTGCTGCTGAGACAGAGCTATGGAGTTCTGTGCGTTTCCCTGGCAGCCGCCGCGGTAGCAAATTTCTTCCTTAAACCCGGTAGCTTGTTTACCTAACTATCCTGGGTTTTGCCATCACATCAGAAACAAAAGGATATTTTTATCTCTTCTTTTCCAATTTTTATAATGACTTTTTTCATTTTCTTCTATCACTGTCTTTTCTACAATGCCAACAATGTCGAATGACAGTTGGGATGGTGGAAATCTCCTAGATATCATTTTGAAGTCACACAGCCACGGTGTTTTGCCATTTTGGGTCATGCTTATGGCTGGGCTTTGGAAAATACATTTTTGTCGTATTTAGGTCAGTTTGTGTAGTCCTGTCTCACTGGGGATTTCCATTATCAATGGCATCTAGATTCTTATAATAGCCCTTTCCACATCACTGGTTTGATCATATGTGCTTTCCACCCTTATTTTCTGATAGAATGAACGATGTTGATGGATTTTATAACATTCCATCAACCTTGCATTGCTTGAACAAACCTCATTTACATCAACTGCAATAACGTAAAATAAAGAATTATGAAAATAGGAGAATATGTCTTTGCTGATCTATTTCATTTTGTTTTTATACTTCATATTATTTATTAGCATCTTTTGATAACGGAGGGTGGTGGGTAGAACTGGTCTGAGTCTCTCTGAGTGACCTTGGTCAGTTTCTGCAGAACGAGTACCGCACGCGTGACGTTCCTCCTCCCGTCTTGCTTCACGTTATTTCTCTTCCTGTATTATTTCCTTGGTGCTTTCTCCTACTTGTTTGTCTAGTTCACGAAATTGCTCTTCATTCTCTCTTCCCCTCGTTTCTGCGGGAGCTGCGGTGGGTTGTTGTACTAGGACCGTGTAAGCCCCTGGGGAATGGGTCCCCCCGTGCCCACACCCAATAGCAGTGAGATGTGGCTGCCTTCCCCGTGAGAGGAGGGGTCGGTGTCTCCATCCCCTTGAACCTGCGCTGGCCTTGTGACTTCCCTTAGTGAGGAGAGCGGGCCACGAGATGTCGCAGCTCCCAGAGCTGAGGGTCGGTAGGGCGTGACCTCACGCCGGCTTGGCTCCTGTCTTCACGCATGCAGCTTTGGGCTCCGCTCTTCAAGGGAGAGAGACCCCGTGGAGAACCTCAGGGGGGACCTTGAGAGCAGCCCCCGGCCCAACAACTCGCTGACAGCCACACAAGTGGATCCAGTCACCCCGAACGACTCATAAAAGCAACCTGTGGTTGTTGTAAGCCATTGCAGATTGAGGACTGCTGTCATTCATGCAGCAATAGGTGCTTGAAATCCAAGTGTTTTTTCTATCTGTCCTTATTCATCATCCAGCAAGCGTTTCCTCGTCATCGTATGAAAGCAAGATAGCAACGAGTCCCCGGCCCAGACGGCACTGCCACCCGCCGAGGCTGATGGGAGTTTCATACGCGTGGATTCCCACTCGCGTCCGCCTGGGATCTGAGAGCCTGGAGGCAAGTCTGTCCGCTGCGGCCAGCGGCGTTCTGCCCGAGTTCAGGAATTCCTAGCTAGCGGTCACTTCACCGTGAGGCATTTCTATTAACATTGAACTCCATGTGCGTGTGCATTTTCAAGGCTCATGCCGTGTCTGAGTGTCCAAAGTGCAAGTGGTGTTCTGGTGTTCCAGCCGACTGGAGGTCTCACCTGTCTGCTGACGGCTTTCTGGTCTCCCTGGGAAGTGGGGTGGATCCCCGCGGGAAGTGGGGTGGATCCCCACGGGAAGTGGGGTGGATCCCCCTGGGAAGTGGGGTGGATCCCCGCGGGAAGTGGGGTGGATCCCCCTGGGAAGTGGGGTGGATCCCCGCGGGAAGTGGGGTGGATCCCCCCGGGAAGTGGGGTGGATCCTCCCTCTGTAAGCTTTCGTTTCCACGGCAGCAAAAGGAGAACCACTCAAATTCCCCCTCCTCCTCTTACTTTTGTGTGTGTTTAATTGGAGCGCTTCTCTAACTAGATAGGCTGCTAAAGGGGGAAGAAATAATCGCCGGGGATAGAATTAATTATCACGCAGCGTATTATTGAGTCAAATCTTAAGTACATTTTAGGTGGTGTCTAACTTACAGAGAAGGGAAAGGCACTCCCTTCTGGAAGACGGCCTAGAATTTCCTCTCGCGTGGAGATAGCCCCCTCTATCAGCCTCCAGAAGCTCTATTGATTTCCCTTTGGTGTCAAGGTCTTCAATTCACCCGGAATTGATTTGGGGGCATGGTGTGTGGTGAGCAGGAGGCACAATTGTTTGTATAGGGCCACCCAATTAATTCAGCCCACTGACGGGTTAATTGACATAGTCCTGTAAGTATCTAATTGATCCGGCTTGGTAATGGAAGGACAGTCATTCCGGACTCTGTATGCTGTTTCACTTTCGTGTACTGTGCGTGACTACCACACACATCTCATTGCTGCAATGGGTACTGAGAGTCACTGAGTCTACTCTTCTTCAAGACAACGTTGGCCTGGGCCTTTGCGTGTTGTTATGCAATTTAGAATCTGACCGTTCATTCTCTCTCCTGATCTCTCTACCTTCTCGCCATGTGCTTTCTGTTCGGCCTATCTGTTCTTCGTTCTTAATTTCTCTCTTTCTCCTTTGGGATTATTTGAATGTGTTTATGGTGCCATTTTATATCTTCTATGAACTTATTTCCTATACTCCTCTTTTTTAATTCGTTTTTCAGTTGTTCTAGGGTTTACAACGCATGTTTATTATAGTGCCTCTTAGACCACTTCACACACGCTGTAACAACTTTACAAGAATACCCATATATTTCTATGGCTCCCGTTCATATCTTGTACCACTGTTGTCATAAACTTAAATACTATATATGCTATAGCCCAATGCATTTTTATTATTTTTATATTAAACCATTATCCTTCAGATTTAAAAAGAAAAGTAGATTTTATATTTACTCCCATATTGACCATTTCTGCTGCCTTACTGAATTCCTTCGTGTCGAGCTATTACATCTGTCCATCTAGTAATATTCCTTCCCAAAGAATGTCCCTTAACCTTTCTTCTTCAATTAGCGAGGTCTCTTAGTTTATATCTGTCTAAAGCGTCTTTATTTCTGCCTACATCTTAAATAGCGATTTCCATTGCGTGTCAAAGTCGAGTTTGGCAGGCTTTCGTTTCTCTTAGCACTTAAAGCATGGCGTCCCTTTGACAAGAGGTCCGCTACATATTTCTGCATCTCCGTAAAGAGCGTCTCTCTGTACCGCTTTAAAGAGCTTTCTTTTTCTGGCACTCTTTTAGCGATTTGATGATGATGCGCCTTCGTGTCGTTATCTACTTGGAGTTCACTGGGACCCGTGGTTTTGTCAGTTTGGGGTCTATTAATTTTGGAAATATTTCAGCTATTATTTTTTTAGGTATTTTTTCCTCTCCTTCTTTATGTCTATAATTATGTGTACATTAGGTCATTTGATATTATCCACAAGTCACGGATGCTATGCTTATTTTGTCTCTTTTTACTTCCTTTAGGAGCGCTTCTGTTGCTGTGTATTCTAGCTGACTGGCCTTTCCTTCTGCCGCCTCTAAGTAGTTATTTATCCCCCTCAGTGTACCCTCATGTCAGCTATGGGATTTTTCAGCTCTGGAGGTTCCACTTAGTTCCCTTTAGACTCTCTCACGTGTGTCCTCATCGTTTCTCCGTTATTCCTGAGCCCTGCGGCACAGTGGAGCTCGTGGCTGCACCTTGTCTCCTCACGTCCTCGTCCCTATCCCTGTGCCTGTAGTCGCTGCCAGGCTGGGTCTACCGGCAGAACGCCATCAGTGCACGGCTAGGCTTGTGTTCTAAGTCGGTCACCTTCTTAGGACTCTCCCTGATCTCCCCGTGTGCTATCGTGTCTCTTTAGCTCAAGGAACAAACTCTTTCCAGCCTTGCACGAGTTGCAAAAATATTTCAGCTTAGCTCTTTTCAGTATTTTTTCCCTCAGCTTTGTGGGGTGCCACTCTACACACATGCCAATTTGTATTCGGGCAAATATTTAGGGGACCCTCTGCAGATCTCTGGAGCTCCCTCTCTCTGTGTGCAGTGACCTCCTCTCTGGGGTTCCGCCAGCTCATGCCCGCCACCAGCTTCTGGGACCTCCAGTCTCTTGCTCCTCAATTAGGTGGGTCCACCGTGTCCCGTTTCGGTCGGCCTTCCCTGTGGTCAGAACCGGGAAACGCCTCTAGGTAGTGTGCCAGGACACACCTGCGGCTAGGTAGTGTGTTAGAACACTCCCACGGCTTAGCGTCCTTCCTCCCATTCTCTCCGGGCTCACAACTGCGTGTTCCCTGTGTCCAGAATCTAGAAATTGAGTGTGTGTATGTGTGTGTGTGTGTCCCCTTACCTTGGAATGTTCCTGTCTCAGCAAGGTCTTTTATAGTTTTGGTGTCCAAGTTCTGCCGATGTCCTAACGTGATTTGGACGGGGTTCTCTGTCTCGTCTGTAAACGTTTGCACTATTGCAGCACGAAATGCTGCACTATTGCAGCATCGAGCTAACTCTTCCTTAAACGTCGGGTGCGCTTAGCAGGGTAGCCATCTGGGCCTGGAGTTTTCTTCGTGGGAAGCTTTGAATTATTGATTTGATTTTTTTCATCAGTTATGGTTCTATTCAGATTTCCTTGTTCTTCTATCAAATTGAGTAAATTTTGTTTTTAAAGGAATTCTATTTCATTTGCATTTTTCTAATTTTGAGCCTAAAGCTACTCAAAATATTCTTTTAGTTTTGTTTCCTGTGAGATGATGGTTACGTTCTTTTTTAATTTCTATCTAAAATGGGTAATTTGTGCTTTCTCTCTTTCTCTTAGTCTCTCTAGGAATTTATTTATTTTTTAGTCATTCCTAGTACCCAATTTTTGTCATTGTTAATTTTCTTTCTCTATACACATGTGTGTGTAACAAATACAGGGTCCGGCGGAAGGAACGCCCTTATATAACGGCATCAGGCTTGCTTTGTGTCGCACGGGATGGACAGCCGTTTTAACACTTCACCTACAATGTCATAGAGTGTGCTTGAGTGTGAGAATGTTCTGTTACAGAAGTGCATGCTTAGGAGTTTGCAAAAAAAAAAAAAGATTTGGTATAGATTACCAGCTCATAAAAAGCCGGACCCTGTATGTGTACATACATATTTGTAGTTACATTATAATCTTTTTACTACTTCCTTTTATTCTTTAATTTCTTCATATTGATATTTAGATCATTGGGGTTGTTTTCACACTTATTATTGCTATAAGTATTTAGGCTAAATATTTCCTTTTAGCTACTATTTAGGCTGGATTCCAGGGGTATTGATAGGTCATATTTTCAGCATCAGTTCCCAATGCATCCTAATTTTTATCGTGATATATATTCTTTAAACCTTTCTTAATTGAGAAATGTAATGCATGAGCCCTAAACATTAAGAGATTTTCTACTTATTATTTGGTTGATGGTTTTGAACTTAATTATACTTTGGTCAAAGAACATATTCTGAAAAATATTTTACTATTTTAATATTTGTTGAACAGTTGAGCAATTTCAAATAAAGCTGTAGGTAAACTTGGTAAAACTACATTGTGCATTTGTTGGTTACATTTGCATTTGTTCCCTCTGCTATTTATGTGAACCAGCTAATTTATTTTTTAGTTCCTCTGTCACTCTCTTGATTTGCGGCTTGACACTTTTTAAGAGTTTTGGAAGATCTTCACTGTTATCTCTTCAACTCCTGTTTCTTCCCATTCTCTCTCCCCTCTCATTTTGGGAGACCTATTGGATGTTAAAGACCATGTTCCCTATGCCTGCAGCATTCCTTTGTGCAGTTTTTAAAATCTGTCTCAATCTTCCTAGTTTAATCTGAATATTTTCTACTGTTTTGTCTCTTAGCATTTTGTTAAATATTTATTTTATTGTTTTAGACAGAGTCAGAGACAGAAGGGGGAGGGCCCAGAGCCATCTCCATAATTGTACGTCATCCGTTTGCGACATGGTTTGTTCCACACAGGTGGGTGGGAGCCACGCAGGGCGGGAGCTGGGCTGGGGGCCTCCCGCATGGGAAGGGTACTCCCCAGTTCAGCATATGGGTCCCCACGGGCCGGGGCCGGGATTCGATCCTCAGTCCCTGGGGCTGCAAAGCGAGCGCTCAACCCCCTGAGCCACCCCGGCTTCCCCTCGTCTCTTAGCACTCATCCATGCTTTAGCTACACTTGATCTGCTATCCTACCCATCTATTGATCTCTGAATTTTAACAATTTTATTTTTTCAATCTCATTTTTTATAGGTTTTGATGTAGTTCTGAAATTCACCATCTTGTGTCGTGTATGGTCCTGTCACGTGTCACTCATTCGGCGAGGTTGTGCTCAGTCATTCCAACATCACAATCACCCGTAAGACTGTTGAGACGGTCTGGACTTCCTGTGAGATTTTGGTCACTTTGTTCTGTAGCCTCAGGTCTCTTTCCATTTTCATTTGAATGTCTGATGTTGTGTCAGAAAAGCATCAGGCATCACTGAAGATTCTTCCTTTGAAGAAAATTCACTTTTGTTTTTAACAGCCCAGCAACCTTCAGCTAACTCGTGACGGAGCTTCTCCAGAACTGGGGTCAGTTTTGTGAGTGGTGGCCTGTGTCTGCTTCATTCTTGGTGTTACTGAGTTGGCCCCAGGGGTCCTAACATGCTTACCGCCCCTTGTGAGGTCCTGCATTTACTTTTCACCCCTGCAGCATCGAGAGATCGCAGAGGAGCTCGCCTCCGCTGCTTGCCTCTGAGCTACGACTTTTTGTTCCACTTCCCATCCCCTAAACAGCTTACAAATTGGCAAAAATCTCAAAGGGAAAATACTCAGCACTTTCTCCATTTCCTTCCTTGTCATTATTTTTGCCCCTCGAGTCCTGGTCCCCTTGGTAGCTCTTCAACACCCCTAAACAGATTTATTTGATTTAGTCTATTCAGCTTTTCGAGTTCTCAATGGGAGCTTTGGTTTGATTCAAGCTTGTCCATCTGAGCCAGAAGCCAAATCGCTTTTCTTCTGCTTTTCAAGTAGTTTTCCTTATTGAAAACACGTGACTTTTTTCTTATCCTTGGAATTCAGAAATTGTACGAGGTTTATATTTTTTTCCATTGATCCTGCTTAGAACTCATTAACTTTAAAAATGTGATACCCTTAAGCCTTTCTTTAACACATTTATTTATTCAATAAATATATTAATCATATCTAGCAATTCCCCAAAGAATTGAAAGTGGCGACGTGCGCTGATATTTGTCCATCCGTGTGCACAGAAGTATTATTCACAACAGCCGAGAGGTAAGAACAACTTAAGTGCTCATCAACAGATGCACGGACGAGCGAAATGTGGGTCAACAAAATGCAGACGGCAGATCCCCGAATAATGCTGCTTATATCAATTAGTCTGTGGCCAAATCGGCTTCGTTAGACGTTGTTTCGCTCACCGTCTCAGAACCTATGACCTTAAGTGAGGCTACAGAGACGTAGACGTAGCCGTAGGCGTGCACATAGTCGTGGGACGTCCCCCCAGTGCAAAGTCTTCCTACGAAGACTGGGAGCTCCAGCCCTCGCCCTGGGCTCTCCGCGCCCGGCCCTCGCCAGCCCGGAAGACACCACATCCTGTGCGGCTTCTGGAGCCAGGACCCCGCCGTCACAGCCTCGGCCACCCCCTCCAGGCGCTGCGTACCTGCCAGCCCGGACGTCGCAGGGGTGCCCGCGGGCAGCTGGCTGCTGGTGGGGAGGAGGAAAGGGAGCAGAAGGCCATCCCCGGCTGCCATCACCTGGTGCCAATGTTGCAGCCAGGACCCTAAGCTCTCCAGGCGACACCCGCTTGGAGACCGGCCACAGCCAACGCCTTTCGGTATCAGAGTTTGTGGCCGTCGGTGTGAAGAACAAGGGAGTGGGGCAGCCAGGGTGGGCGTTCGACGTCTGCCGGTTCAGAAACGAGTCACGTGCCCGGGAGCAAGGGCTGCTGAAGTGACAAAGAACATAGCGGCACCATCGTCCCGACTCACGTTATCTTCGGCGAGAGACAGATGCCTGGCTTCCTGGGGCGCGAGCTTCTGCGCAAAGGC
This sequence comes from Craseonycteris thonglongyai, assembly GCA_004027555.1. Lineage (NCBI taxonomy): Eukaryota > Metazoa > Chordata > Mammalia > Chiroptera > Craseonycteridae > Craseonycteris > Craseonycteris thonglongyai. The sequence goes on along the minus strand of PVKE010008796.1, from coordinate 2,539 downwards.
GTGGGGGCACGACACACGGCCTGCTTCTTGATGACAGACCCGGGCCCGAGCCGCAGCACCGCGCGGGCGTTGCGGCTATTTCACGCACACAGCGGCGCTCGCTTTGCCGAAAGAGAGTAGCAGCACCGATCTTCTGAAGAGCGGACTCTGTTTTCCATTCAGCGTTCATGGAGCGTGACAAGCTGTGTACCGCGTGTGATCTCTGCACGTGAGCGTGCACAGCTTCCGCAGATGAAGACGTCACGAGGGCTTGTTAATAGAACCGCGCCAGTGACCCAGGGACAAAACGTAAACACATCCTCACCGGAGTGTTGCTCCAAGCTCATGAGTGTCTGAGCTTTGACCCACAAAGGAAGCCACAGTCTCTCCTCAGGGAGCAAGAGAAAGGAGTGTGGGAGCCATCCCCCCAAAAGCTCTCTCTCGGGTGCCCTTTACTGGCACTCAGATGCGCGTGGAGGGGCAGGGAGGATGGGGGAGGCCACGGGGTCGGGGGCTCAGCCCGGCCACAGCGCGGCTGCCTCCCCTGAGCTATATCCGTCTTGAGATCAGGGTCACTAGCATCCTTGGAGCAGCTACTAGAAAGTCTTCTCCGAGGACCTCACAACCATCACGCGCCTCTCATTGCACTGCTTCCCACGCAGAGGCTCGATACGCTCACTGGTGCACGACCATCGCGGGGTGGGGCCCGTCCTGCCATCTTTCTCAAGTCCCCAAGGTCTAGATGTCCACAGGCGTGGCGTGATTTAGTGCCGGACTCCTCCACGGACAAGACTCCCCCATGGATAGGACGCCCCTCCTTCTCCAACCCAACGTTAAGAAATCAATACGGTGGTTGCTCCCGTGTATAAGACGGCCCTCGACTTCGGATCTAACCGTTTAGACAAAAGTGTTGTCTTACACACGGGAAAATGCAGCATCTTTCCCCCAAAAACACACAAAAGGGGCTGCTGTGTCAGCGTCTTGTCTGCCTGTGATGTACTCAGACACCCCGACAGGGGTGCTTCTGACTGACATCTAGAGACGGGGTCATGGGCTTCCAGCCTCTTAAACTGGCCACTCTGCCCCAAATACAGACGGTCTCGCTGCTGGTTTTTTCCAACGACACCCATTTCGCTGACACCCCCGGAGGGTCCCACAATCTGACCCCACAGGATGGGCTGTTTCATAGGCTGTCCCTGCTTCAGATGCCAGCTACAAGCAGGGTCCCCCAATCACCGTCACTCCTGCCCAGCCGATTACAAATGCAGGGGTTACCGGGGTCCCCCCTCAGGGCCAAAAAGTCACTAGAAAAACTCCCAGAGCTCAAGGAAGCCGTCTCCTTGCTCCTTCAGGTTTAGGGTGAGGAATCCAAGCCAGGAGCGGCCAAATGCAGAGACGGGTGGACAAGACAGGAAGGGGGGTGGCCGTGCGGGGCCCTTCCCGCTCTGGGCTCGCCTCCCTCCCGCTGTGCATGTCACCAGCCCACAGCTCTCCGAACGCCTCCGCTGCGCCTGGTGTAGCAGCCGCGGCTTCCCTACGCAGACACGGCTCATTAAACGGGCGGCCACTGGGCGTTGCACTGTCTCCGGCCCCTCTGCGTGGCGTGAGCTGATGTGCTGGCCCTCTACTCGTTTTGTTGGTTTTTCAGGTGACCGGTCCCCATCCTGACTGTATGTAGGGGCCCCAGCATGCGTCCTCTCATCAGCCTACAACAGACGTGCTCAGGAAAGTCCAAGGAGCCCTGTGTCAGGAACGGGGACCACAGACATTGCTCAGGACCCCACCGCCTTCCAGGGAGACCGGGGCGAGACCACTCAGCGGCACAGGCCGCCTTCTGCCGGCCGAGTGTGCTCTCCGGGGGCACGCGCGCCCAGGCGCCAGCTGTCCCTGGACAGAGGCAGAGAGCGCGCCCGAGCGTGGGACTCTTGCTGTCGGGAGATGGAAGTCAGGAGAGAACGTAATGAGCTCCTGAGCAGAGCCCACGGCTGCCAGGGAAGCCATCCGTCTTCCCGTCTCTTCTGCTCTCCCCGCGACACGAGCGGTAATTAATCCAAAATGGACTGTAAACGCGCTGCCTCTTCCCCCCAGAGCGCCGGGCACGAGTGCCCGCAGCGCCCTCTGCTTACGGAGCTACGGTCCTCAGCACATGGGCCTCGGGCCTCCGCCGGGCCTTTCGTGCTGGGCGGTACGGAAAAGTCCTGTGAACGTTTCCAGGCCCCGTCCCACGGTGGTGCAGAGGGGGGTCTGAGGAAACGGGGGCCCCTTTGGAAACTGAAGTGAGACCCTTTCCATCCTCATTCTTCGCCGTCTGTCGTCACCATCAGCACCGCCGAGGCCGTGCCGTGACCCCGACTGAAGCAGGACACAGATCGAGGATCTTCGCATCCGCCTGGAAACTCGCCACTAGCGTGCACAAGACGCCAAGGACAAGCAGCGGCGGAGCGCGCAGGTTCACAGGCACGCCTACTCTACCCCCAACCCGTGCTGATGAGAACGGACTTGCTCCCGAAGCCAGGATTCGGGTTCAGCGGCGTGGTGTGCCGTCTCCCTCCCGCACTCC
>PVKE010008795.1:0-46643 GCA_004027555.1 Craseonycteris thonglongyai | reverse complement strand
TATTGAGTGTGTCCATAGGTCTCTGTGTCTTTGTTACTTTCACTTTTATATTCCACCTGTAAGTGAGGTCATATGTTTCCTGATTCTTTCAGTCTGACTTATTTCGCTTAATAAGATGGTCTCTAGGTCCATCCATGTTGTCACAAATGACTGTATTTCATCATTTCTTATCGCTGAATAGTATTCCATTGTGTAAATGTACCACATCTTCTTTATCCAGTCATCTATCGAAGGGCATTTTGGTTGTTTCCATGTTCTGGTCACTGTGAACAGTGCTGCGATGAACATGCGGGTACAGACATCTTTGCAGATTAAGGTTTTCAGGTTTTTTGGGTAGATGCCCAGTAGAGGGATGGCTGGGTCATATGGTAATTCCATTCCTAATTTTTTGAGGACTCTCCATACAGCCTTCCATAGAGGTTGTACCAGTTTACATTCCCACCAGCAGTGTATGAGGGTTCCTTTTTGTCCACAGCCTCTCCAGCACTTGTCATCCCTTGTCTTGTTGATTATAGCCATTCTAACAGGTGTAAGATGGTATCTCATTGTGGTTTTTATTTGCATCTCCCTAATTGCTAGTGAAGTGGAACATTTTTTCATATATCTGTTGGCCATATGTATGTCTTCATGAGAGAAGTGTCTGTTAAGGTCATCTGCCCATTTTTTAATTGGATTGCTTATTTCTTTATTGTTGAGTTGTACAAATTCTTTGTATATTTTTGATATTAGCCCCTTATCAGAGGCATTGTTTGCAAATATTTTCTCCCAGTTGGTTGATTGTCTCTTTGCTTTGTTGATGGTTTCCTTTGCAGCGCAGAAGCTTTTTAGCTTGATAAGGTCCCATTCATTTATTTGCGCTTTTACTTCCCTTGCCATTGAGGTCAGATTCATAAAGTCCTCCCTGAACCTCAGGTCTATAAGTTTAGTGCCAATGTTTTCTTCAATGCAATTTATTCTTTTCTTTCTTATTTGGAGGTCTTTAATCCATTTTGAGTTAATTTTGGTATATGGTGAGAGATTGCAGTTCACATTCAGCCTTTTGCATGTGATTTTCCAATTTTTCCAGCACCATTTACTGAAGAGGCTTTCTTTTCTCCACTGTATATTTTTTGTTCCTTTATCAAAAATAATCTGTCCGTATATTTGTGGGTTTATTTCTGGGTTTTCAATTCTGTTCCATTGGTCCGTGTGTGTGTTTTTCTGCCAGTACCAAGCTGTTTTGGTTACTGAGGCTTTGTAGTACAGATAAAAGTCAGGCAGTGAGACACCCCCAGCTTTGTCCTTTTTTCTTAGGATAGCTTTTGCGATTCATGGTCTTTTGTGGTTCCATACAAATTTGATGATATTTTTATCTATTTCTTGAAAGAATGTCTGTGGGATTTTGATGGGATTGGCATTGAATCTGTATATTGCTTTGGGGAGTATGGCCATTTTAACTATGTTGATTCTTCCAATCCATGAACATGGAATGTCTTTTCGTTTCTTTGTGTCTTATAGTTTTCAGTGTATAAGTCTTTTACGTTCTTTGTTAGATTTATTCCTAGGTATTTCATTTTTTTGTTTGCAATGGCAAAGGGAATGGATCTTCTCATCTCTGTTTCTGAAGTTTCATTGTTGGCATACAAAAATGCAGTTGATTTTGGGACATTGATTTTGTAGCCTGCGACTTTACTGTATTTGTCCGTTATTTATAATTGATTTCTGATAGAGTCTATAGAGTTTTCTATATACAGGATCATGTCACCTGTAAAGAGTGACAGTTTAACTTCTCTCCCAATTCTAATGCCTTTTATTCCTTTCTCTTGTCTGATTGCTCTGGCTAGAACTTCCAGAACTATGTTGAACAGCAGTGGTGACAGGGGGCATCCCTGTCTTGTTCCTGATTTTAGGAAAATAGGATTCAGCTTTTCCCCATTCAGTATACTATTTGTGGAGGGTTTGTCATATATGGCCTTTATTATGTTGCGGTACTTTTCTTCAATTCCCATTTTATTCAGTGTTTTTATCATAAATGGGTGTTGTATCTTGTCAAATGCTTTTTCTGCATCAATTGAGATAATCATGTGGTTTTTATCCTTTGTTTGATTTATGTGCTGGATTATATTGATTGATTTGTGTATGTTGAGCCATCCTTGTACCCCTGGGATGAATCCCACTTGGTCATGGTGAATAATCTTCTTAATGCATTGTTGTATTCTGTTAACTAAAATTTTATTTAAGGGGAAGCCGGGATGGCTCAGTGGGTTGAGCTCTCACTTCGTAGCCCTGGGGACCGAGGATTGAATTCTGGCCCCGGCCCATGCGGACCCATATGCTGAACTGGGGAGTGCCCCCAGTTCAGTTCTTACCGGGGCGAGACCCTGGCCCAGTTCCTGCCCTATGCAGCCTCGCCCACCTGTGGAAGGAAACTATGTGGAAAAACCAATGATGTGCAACTATGGAGACTGTTCTGGGCCCTACCCCTTCTTTCTATTTCTGCCTCTGTATCTTTCTCTCTCTCTATCAAAAACAATAAAATAAAAAAAAATTTTTAATTTAAAATTTTATTTAAGATTTTGGAATCATTGTTCATCAGTGAGATTGGCCTATAGTTTTCATTTTGGGTATTGTCTTTCCCAGGTTTTGGTATTAAGGTATTAATACCAAAGGTATTAAGATATTAGCTTCATAGAAACATTTGGGTAGTACTGCCTCCTCTTGAATTTTCTGGAGTAGTTTGAGGGAGATGGGCATTAGTTCTTCTTTGAATGACTGGCAGAATTCATTGGTAAACCCATCTGGTCCAGACCTTTTGCTTTTGGGCAATTTTTGGATACTGTATTTTCCGGCGTATAAGACGACCGGGCATATAAGACGACCCCCTAATTTTACAGTTAAAACATAGGTTTAGGCCTATATTCGCTGTATAAGACTACAGCCTCGGAAGTGGGGGGTCGTCTTATACAGTGAATATAGGCCTAAACCTATGTTTTAACTGTAAGATTAGGGGGTCGTCTTATACGCCCGGTCGTCTTATACGCCGGAAAATACGGTAATTGTTTCAAGTTCTGCACTGTTGATTGGTCTGTCTGTTTAGGTTATCCAAATGTTCTTGGTTCAGTTTAGGTAAACTATGTGCTTCTAGAAATTTGTCCATTTCCTCTAGATTGTCAAATTTGTTGGCATAGAGTCTTTCATAATAATCTCTTATGATTGTTTGTATTTCTGCAGCATCAGTTGTAATCTCTCCCCTATCATTCTGTATTCTGGAAATATGAGATTTTTCTCTTTGTCCTTTGGTGAGCCTAGCCAGTGGTTTGTCAATTTTATTGATTTTTTCAAAGAACCAGCTCTTTGTGGCATTAATTTTATCTATTGTTTTTCTGTTCTGAAATTCTTTAAGTTCTGATGTAATTTTTATTAATTCTTTTCTTCTGCTGGCTTTGAGGGACTTCTGCTCTTCTTTTCCTAGCTCTATATGATGAGATGTGAGGGTGTTTACTTGTAGTTTTTCTTGTTTCTTGAGATAGGCCTGTAATGATATAAATTTCCCTCTTAATACTGCTTTCACTGTGTCCCAGAAATTTTGGTACATCGTGTTTTCATTGTTATTTGTTTCTACAAATTTTTTAATCTCTTGTTTTATTTTCTCTTTGATCCAGTCACTTTTTAATAGCATGTTGTTCAATCTCCACGTATATGTGGTTCTCTCTGCAATTGATCTTTTGCTATTAATCTCTAGTTTCAACACTTTGTGGTCTGAGAATACACTTGGTATGATTTGGATGCTCTTAAATTTGGTGAGGCTGGATTATGTGCCATGATATGGTCTATCCTTGAAAATGTTCCATGTGCACTAGAGTAAAATGTATAGCCCTTTGTTGTAGGATGGAATGACCTGTAAATGTCAATTATATCTATTTCCTGCAATGTATCATTTAAAACTACAATTTCCTTATTTATTTTCTGGTTGGATGATCTGTCCAATGTTGTCAGGGGGGTGTTTAGATCCCCTGCTATAATTGTATTTTTGTCAAATTCTCCTTTTAGATCTGTTAGTAGTTACTTTATAAATTTTGGTGCTTCCTGATTGGGGGCATCTATATTGATGAGTGTCATGTTTTCTTGGTGTATTGTCACTTTTTTCAAGATGTAATGTCCATCTTTATGTCTTATTATTTTTTTTATCCTGATGTCTTTTTCATCAGAAATCAGTATAGCCACTCCTGCTTTTCTCTGACTGCCATTTGCCTGGAGTATTGTTTTCCATCCTTTTACCCTGAGTCTATGTTAGTCTCTGTGCCTGAGGTGTGTCTCTTGTAGGCAGCATATGGTTGGATTTTGTTTTTTAATCCAGTCGGCTACTCTGTGCCTCTTTATTGGTGAATTCAGTCCATTTACTTTCAGTGTGATGATTGATATATGAGGATATCCTGTATTCATTTCTTTTTTCCTTTTTATTTTTTTGTTGTCTCAACTTTTCTCCATTTATTTTCATAAATGAGACAATAGCAGATTCCTCTTTCAGCAGGGGGGCTGGTAGTTCAGTGCGGGCGGGGCTCAGGAGCTCCATTCTTTCTCCCCTCTGCTTGACGGCTTTTCCTTTAATTGTGTCTGTGAGCCGTGCCTGCAGGGTGGCGGTGCGGATGGGCCAGCGTTTGGCAGAGGCAAGGTCATCCATGCGGAAGGGGGTGCAGCCACGGCCAGGTCGGCAGCCTGTTCTCGTGCGAGGGCAGTGCCGTGTGGGCAGTGCCGTGTGGGCAGTGCCGTGTGGGCTTGGTGGGCAGGCGCCAAAAGCCAGTCGCCCTTGCCAGCGGTGGCACCCCGGCGGCCTGGTGGGCGGGACGCCGTAACCCCTGGGTGCACAGGCCACAGCTCTGCCGGCAGCCGCTCTAGGTCCGTGGTTCTGTTGAGACCGCCGGGTTCACTCTAAGACTAAGCATGTTTAATGCAGCCCCAGCCCTCACTCTAAGAGCCCTGTCTTCAGAAGGCGCTCCCTCACAGTCAATATCCTTTGTAAATCAGGGGTGTCCATCTGTTGTGGGCTGATTCGCTGCTCTCACTCCACCCGCCGGGAAGTGCAGCCACCCTGCTCCGCAGTCCCTATTCCACCTCGGGCTCTGTGATCTGATTAGGGCACCACGTGAGTTCCGATGTTAAATTGTCCACCGTCTTGTGGGGCTTCCACGCTCCCTAGATCTCGGCTTCCAGCCCGCCCTCGATCCAGCTCCACTTTGACCGTAGTCCCCCAATCCCCCTTTGTATTTGCCAGCCCCGGGCAGCGCTCCGAGTCTCTGTCCCCGAACCGCTGCTTCCCTTTTCCTTGCCAGCTCTCCCCTTTTTTCTCTAACCTTTGTGTGTTGTTCCGTGTTGTGTGGCTCTCTTAGTTGAGGTTTCTTCTCAGGGTTTCCCCTGTGGATTCCCCTCTGTTCACAAGGCCCTTCCCAGGCAGTTATCGGCGTTCTCCTCTCATGCCACCATCTTTTCTTCTCCTACTCATTTTATATGTTTATCTTTATTTGGCTACCTCAATAGATTCTTATGAGTTTACATTTTTATTAACTTGCTTCCATCTTACAAGTAGATAATAATAATCAGTTCAATTAGTTATAGGGATTTTTCTTTTTAAATGACTCTTTGCATAATCTCTGATGAAATATTCACTAGTAGCACTGAAAATGGGCACTCTTGTTTTGTTCTTACTGCCTTTGGAGAGAATATTTCTATTTTGACCATTATTTATGAAGCTTAGTGTACTCTTTTGGTTCTATCTTTAAACAGACTGAGAGATTTTGGTTGTGTTTCTAGCTTATTGATGTTTAATTTTTTTTTTATTATATGTAAACTTGACTTTTAGTTAAAGTCTTTTATATGAAATCTTCTTGAAATCCTGGAATAAACCCTACAATGTCATGATGTTTATTAACATCTCTTTAGCAGCACACTAGTGGGCATTATCCCCAGATTAAGCTATTCTTTAAGCAGGTGGCACTGCAGGGATTTAGGACTTTAATCTGTGTGAAGAGTCAAAAAGATTATGTTCATGTCTCTTACTCATCTGAGTTTAATTCTATTAAAAAAAAACATTTATGGTAAAATACTACCATTGTGTTGATGAAGTACAAACACACAGGCAATAAACAGTTAATTGAAACAACCAGTTACTTCTAATAGTGTACTTATAGTCAACTATAAGTGTACTCCCTTGGGAAGCTAATTTTCAACTCAGCTAGATGTCTATGAAGTTTTTCCCTAAAGATTTTTATTTTTATATAAGAAATGGATAAAACAATGAGTGATTTTTTTTATCCTTCTGCTTTTGTGCTATACTCTAAAAACCCCAAAAGGAGAAATTGAAAACATTCCTACTGGCAGCTCATCATTAGTCAGCCTCTTCACTCCCTTCAGTGGATACAAGACTGACCTTCTAAGTTGGTCCCCATTGTTTTTATTCAGTGATTGCCATTCATGAATTTACCACTGGACACAGTTTTTGAGAAACTAGTCATCCAGTACTGTCTCCCAGAGCTGGGAAAAGAGCAGGGAATGAGGATCCTTATCATTATGACATCTGCATCATAGTGAGAGGGGCAAGTGAGGGTGGACAGAAAAACCATTAATAAAACAAATAAACAAACTAACTAACAACATAAAATGATATGAAAATATAATAAAAGAGTGATTTAGGGGAAGCCGGGATGGCTCAGTGGGTTAAGTGCTCACTTTGCAGCGCCAGGGACCGAGGATTGAATTTCGGCCCCGTGCGGACCCATATGCTGAACTGGGGAGTTTCCCCAGTTCAGTTCTCTCTCTGTCTCTGTATCTCTCTCTCTCCCTCACTCTCTGTCAAAAACAATAAAAGAAAGAAAGAAAGAAAGAAAGAAGGAAAGAAGGAAAGAAGGAAAGAAAGAAAGAAAAAAAGAAAGAAAGAGTGATTTAAAAGAGATTAGAGAAAGACTATCCAAAAGGTGACATCTGATTTTAGACCTAGTTGGCAATAAGGAGTTGGCCATGATAAAAGCCAACTTTTATCATGGCCAAACATGACTCCTGGTAGATGTAATAGTGTCAATTAGAGATCTAAAGAAGAAATGAAGTTGCTAGATATAAAGAACAGAAATAAGGCAAAGGCTCATGAACACGGATTTGCTCCTTCCAAGTGTTCTGCCTATTGCTTTCAGATGGACACTTATGAAGCTACAACTTGTTACAAGTCCAATCTACTTCCTTGGTTTGGCGATTGGAACACTAATCACAATTAAATTAGCCTTTTTTTCTGTTCCTTCATGGGGTTTTCCACCACCATCTTGTCGTATTCTCATGATGCTAATTGTAGTCAGTTGTTTATCTCTTTGTCTTCACCACTGTGCTGTGGAATCCTTGATCCTTAACAAAAAAGTCTCTGTTATCCATGTTGTACTCTAGGCCTCAGTTGGCTACCCCATATTTGAAATATATTAAATACTAAAGAAAATCATACATAGTTTATTATTTTATTTTATAAACTACAGACATGAATGCTAAATAATACTAGGAGGGAGTTCTGGAGAAAGAGTGAGCAGTACCAGAAAACATAACTGAGCCAAATGCAAAGATCATACGCTAAATAAAGATTCTATAAAAATTCTTGTGTGATGAAATCTGTATCCCTTAGTTAAGTATATCTGGATTTCAGTACGTATTACAGGGTGACCAAGAATAACTGGCAATACCACACTTGGGAAATAATTTTCTCATTTGAACACAGGAAACATTTTGAAAGACACTGATAAATTTACAAGGTACGTTGTGGTCCAGAACATTGTCTTGAGACTCCTTGCTGGAAAATTATTAGAATGTCCAGGAAAAAAAAATTTTAAAGACAATAAAATATCTAAAAACATGTCTGAGAAAAATATAATTTAGAAAAATAAAACAATTATCTGCAAAAGAGATAAGCTTCCTATCCCTTTTCCAAGGAAAGGGTAGTGGAGATGGCACTGGTAGATTTCTAATGGCTAGCTTCTGTTGAATGACTTCAGATAAAAGTTCTCAAATTATTAATTCACTCTGTTTATGTATGTGCAGGTTGACTTTTAGCACTTATTTGTATAAATGGCAGTGAATGTTCCATAGCCAGAAATCACTCATTAAAGCAGTGTCCTCTCCAAATAACTTCAGAAATGTTCACAAAACTTTCTCCATGCTTTTATATTTTATCTCATAGTTCTTTCCAGTTGCTGGCAATACTTTGAAACTATACTAATTTTAAAATAAAAAATGATGTATATTCTACTTCAACTATAACATTTTAAAAAATGAATACATTGCATAAATTGACAGATCTTTAAAAAAAATGAGTCTATTTAAGTATCTTAGGCTGGTAGAACTTTGGCACAGAGAATCAGATATTATTCCCAAATGAACCATGGAAAATATTGTGTGATCTTGAGAATATATTATTACTTATCTTTACTTCAATCCACATTAAAGTACAATTTATTTTACATGTTTTAATATTATTTTGCAATACAATTGAGGTCATTAATAAATGATTAAAATTGCAATTGTACCAATTTAGTAAGGCATCTAATAACAGCTAATGAAAATTGAGTGCTTACATAAGCTAAGCACTGTGATAAGAGTTTTTCATGCATTGGTTCACAAGCACACATATTAGATAGATATTTCTGTTATCTGTAAGATTCAGAAATGAGGATACTAAGGCTTAAAGTATGTTATTCACTTGCCCAAGGTCATGGAGCTAGTAATGGATGAGCTACAATTTCAGTCCAGTATGTTTGATTAAAGACCGTGCCCTGAACTGCTCAAGTAATGTGATTATGCTAGATTTCCACTGGCTTTACACTCTTTTATCTAATTTTCCATGTAACACATTGCACATATTTGCAGTAGAGTTTATACAATTTGAGAGCATAAGAATTATCCACACAACAGAATGCTTCTCTGTGTGTAGCTAAGTGATCTCTTCAGAAATCAAGAACATAGCACCCACTAGTCACCTCTCCTTACTGGCCCTAACAACAGGAACAGATGGTATACTTGGGAGTACACAATAGCACATAAACACTCTGGCAGGGGATAAGTGAGAACATATGAGTAAAAGCAACATCGCCATCACTGGAGAATCAACTCTATTCTTCCACCACCACCCTTCTTTTTTAGCAATTTATTTGTTACATGAAAACATTTTGCATGATGTTTACTGACAAATTTGGCATGTTTTGGCCATAATCATCTTCATAAAGAACATGTGTGTTTGATCAATTTAATGAGAACTTGTTGAATGAACCAAATGCATTTTATGTGGCCTAGCTTAGTCTATATAGACAGTTTGTGAAGTATACAAAGCATTGGAATAGATGAAGGATAAAAAATATAAATTCTTCTTTCTGGATATATTGAAAATGTATAAAATATACATTTTCTAAAGGATTAGACATATTGTTACCAGAGGGCAACTGAGTCTGGGTTTGTGCTGCCCATACCATTCAGCTAATAGACTGACATAGCTGTTGGGTTATAGAATAAGCATTTGTTGTCAGATCACCAGTGAGACCTGAGAAGGCAGCAGGTTTCCACCCTCAGTACCTGCCTTAACGTTCTTAGTACAGTTAGGGGTTTTTAAAGGGAAATGTTGGCATTCTTGCAGAGAAGGCAGGGGACATAGGATGAAAAAATCAACAATCCCTGTTACTAAGAAGTTGGGGTTTTGGATTCTACCAGTTGGTCAGGGCTAAGGCAGATAGAAATTGATCAGGGCTTCAGGTCCTGGTGTGTCAGTCGTGACATTGTCCAGTCAGATGCCCATGGGATTCGGTCCATGCACTGTTCCACTTTCATGAGTCTGGAGCTAAAACATAACTCAGGCCAAGATGTTATCTTAAGTTGACTGAAACTCTGTTTCTATGGTTAACACACCTGAAGGTCTGTTCACCAAACTTATTTTGATGTTGACCAGATCTGATGGTCTAGGCCAGGGGTTAGTGATTAAATGGAGTGGGCTTACAGTATGTGTAGAGGGAGACAGGAAGATCTAAAGAAAAGAAAGCAAATACCGGTAAGTTACAACTCTTTTGGGGTTAAACAAAGCTTGTCTTGGAATAAGGAATATCCTGGTTTCTTTTAAAATTTAGTTGCCTGTTACGTTGTAACCATAGGTTTTAATCCATGGCATTGTTCTCTCAGAACCCAAATGCTTTTTGGGTCATAACCATGGGTGGAAAAATTGCCAAGACTTCCTGGCAGTAATTTTCTAGCTATATTAACCTTTGGCTAGATATTCTAAAGCCTATAAAATGGGGGCTCTTCTGTCCATCCCCATTTCAATATTAATAATTCTTTTCCTCAGTATCCACTTGGATAATATATATGCCAATATTAAAACATAAAAGTAAATCTCAAAAGGAACTCTTCAGAAATGGCTAGGCCAAAGTCTTGTTTCACACTTTACTTTTTTCATAAGGGCCCCACAACTCCTGTAATAATACATTCAAAAGCAACCAATTGATGTAAAAAAGTTATGCATTTTTAACTGAAATTATCATTTGCATCAATTATTCTAGCTCTGGTTACTATTCCATTATCTTGAAGAAAACTAAATAGGTATAAAGTACTTCTATTTTGAAAGAATAAATGGCAGTACTTCATTTTTTTGTATTTTATCCACCCTTTCTTTCTGTTCAGAACAAATGGTATTTTCCAGCTGATCAGAATCCATTTAATTGTACCTCATTGTTATTTAACAGTCCCTCCGGGCTCTTACATCTCTGTGAAAAGAGGATCAAAACAAAAAGTCAAATTTCAGTGAAGGTTCTAAAATCTGCACTTGTTTTCCAATTAGACCAAGAAATGAACAAGGAGAGGGCAAAGGCAAAGTATACTGGGTTGTTCGGCAGAACACCCAGCCACCCCCACAGTAATTAACTGACATTGTGGAATAATAGAGAATATGAATAAGACATATTCATTTCATTTTGATTTGGCTAGCATAAAATTTTTTATTGCATTTAAGTATATTTCAATTATTGTTACATAGTTAAGGTTTTCTTCATTACTTCAATTAAGTTTCTAAAATGTGCAAGAATATGTGGGCATGTAAAGATAAAGAAAGCTATGTTAGGGTTAGGGTTAGGCTTAGGGAAAAAAAGATAAAGCTATGTTGCTATATGATATGCTTTCATCTGAATATTACTGGTATATGAATGTGAGAAAAGTGAAGCTAATCCCCCAAACCAAAGCTTCTTAGACTATAAAATAATTTGTGGATAAATAAAATGCAGAGTTGCAATTATTTGGGTAGCTGTTTACTTGGGAATCAAAATTCAAATCCACAATATTTTCTCGACTTTATTACAATAACTAGAATATATTTCCCTTTATCTAATTGTATAGAAATTTTGTAATCATCTTTTATAAATTATCATAAATTGAATTTAAAGTGAAGAAGACTAACCAAATAGAACAAAACTCTTTCTAGAATTATGTAATTCCATTGTGTAGTAATACATTTTAAAAATAATGAAGCTAGAGAATAGTACATAAGAAATGTTTTTAAGAAGACATAGAAAAACTTAATGAAAATATATCAAAGTACTACTAGAATAACTACTAATAACAAAACTATCTTAATTTCATAAAGATGACATATGTTTTTCAACAATATTACTGTGTTGAGTATTAAAAAAAATTTCTTAAAACATCCCTTGTAATCATGACAGGTCAATTATCCCAGCATGAGGTTAGCTGAATTTATATAGGTATAATTTTCACCAACTTTAGGAATTTTGTAGCATTATTATTTAAAATATTTTCTCTCTCATTCTCTCTCTCTCTCATTTAATTTAAAAACTCAAATTATTTTGGCTGACCAGGCAACCCATTTTAAACAGGACATGGGACAGAAAACAATGCTACTGTCCCATTTCAAACAAGGCATATGGTCAGCCTAGTGTTACTGGACTAAATTCAAGGTGTCAGTAGGCTGACCATATGTACCATTTGAAATGGGATAGTACAGTTGTTTTCTGTCCTGTTTAAAATGGGATGTCTGGTCAGCCTAAATTGCATATATGTAAAATTTCTGAAATTGTCCCACAGGATTATACATATTTTTAAATATTTTTTCCAGGGATGCTGGGATGGCACAGTGGGTTGAGTGCTCATCTTGCAGCCCCAAGGTCTGAGGATCAAATCCTGGTCCTGGCCCCTCATGGACCCATATGCTGAACTGGGGTGTACCCCCAGTGTGGTTCTCATGAGGGCAAGCTTCCTTCATAGGAGTCCCTTCATTCAGCTCCCTCCCTGAGTATGCCTCCCATGTGGGAGGCCCCCAGCCAGTTCCTGCCCCAGTGCCACCTGTGAATGAAACTATGTAGAAAACTAATGATATACAACTATGGAGACTGCTCTGAGCCCTCCCCCTTCTCTCCATCTCTCTCTCTCTCTCTCTCTCTCTCTCTCTGTCTCTCTCTCTCTCTCTCTCTCTCTCTCTCTCTCTGTCTCCCTGTCAAAAACAATAAAAATAAATCTTTTAAAAAAAGAAACTATTCTCTGTTTCTCTCTGCATTTACTAATTCCTGAAGTGTTTTGACTTTTGTGTCATCTCTAACTGCTATCCAGCCCACCCATTTATTTCAGATATGGTATTTTTCATTTCTAGACTTTCCATTTGTTTTTTATTTAAATTTCCTATTGATGTTCTGAGATTTCCTTTTTCTCATTCATTAGAGGCAAATTTCTCTCCATACCCATGAGCACAGATACAATAGCTGCTTTACTAATTCGTGTCAGCTAATCCCACCTAATATTCAGATGTGAATGTCATCTAATGATCAGTTTCCATTGATTGTCTTTTCTCTTGAGTATATGGGTGTGGTAGATTTTACCAGGAGTCTTGTGAATTATACATTGTAGATACTCTGGATTTTGTTATGTTTCTTTAAAGGGAGTTATCTTGTTTTAACTCATATTGAAACTGCAAATAGTCTTCCCTGTGATGAGTAGTTATTGAAATTTCAGCTCAGCTTTTTATAGCCTAACTTGGCTATTTGTGATCTATGTAATACATGTGAACTTTAGCATTCACACAGAGATTTGAGCAGAGACTATACAAAGTATTCTTGTCTTCTCTCTTTGTCTCTCTCCTTTCCATAATTTCTGTCCTCATTTTTCAGTTGCCATGGTTGTCCCAAATTCTAGCCACTGGTTTTTTAAGTCTGGGATAATGAAAGGTTTTTTTGTGTGTGTTTATACTGGAGTCTGTCTTAGTCTAATGGGCATAAAAACTCAGATAGTACACTTCCTTTTTCCAAGTGTGGATTTCAACAAGTATCTCCCTGCTTTTGGTCATTCTCTAATGCCCCCCAAATAGTATATTGTGTACAGAGTTTACAGTTGTGAGAAGAGTGTTCTGACAAGAGCTATTCTGCCACTACAGAAAACTGAATACTTTGAAGCCATGTTTCTAGTAGCAGAAAGGGGTGGTGGTGGTGAATGCACAGAGGCATAGTTATATAAGCTATGCTATAATCACAGAAAGGAGAGTTGAACAGCACTAAAAATGAATGAGCTATAACTATATGCCACAAATTGGCTAAACATTTGTGTATTCATTGGTGAAGGACATATTATGCTCTGCAAAAATAGTATATGATGATCTTGATGACTACTAAGCAGAACAAACGTTTAATATTGCTCACACTAATACTGCTGTTAGTCTAGAGAAGGAATCAGCAAACATTTTTGTAAAATACTAGATGGTAAATATTTTAGGTTTTATAAATTAGAGGCTCTCTATCAGAACTAATAACCTTTGTCATCAAAGAACAAAAGCAGCCAAAGACAGTATGTCAATGAATAGGTGTGGCTGTGTTCCAATAAAATTCATCTACAAAAATGGGCGGTGGGTTAAATTTGGTCCATGGATTACAGCTGTTAATCCCTGACCTAGGTACTTCTCAAGAGAGTATCCAGCACTTCAGCATCAGCTGAGAGATTCAGGTTGCTTTGACCCTTTGACATCAAATATCTCAATAGCAGGGCTCCTCCAAAATTACAATATCATAAAAAGAGAGCATTGGAGGCAGTTGTATACCAACAATTAATTACTGCAGCCCAGAAGCTACATACATTACTTCTGATTAATGCCTATTGATCAAATTTTATCCTATGACTTCAACCAACAATGAGAAAGCTTGGGAAGAGAATACTTATGAACACTAGCAATCTCTAACTTAACAGAATATTAAGTAAAAATGTAAGTCCCAGAATATTTAAGATTTATTTATTTTTATTGTTTTTGACAGAGAGAGAGAGATACAGAGACCGAGAGAAGGGGGAGGGCCCAGAACAGTCTCCATAGTTGCACATCATTGGTTTTTCCACATAGTTTCATTCCATAGGTGGACACAGGGCTGCACAGGGCAGGAACTGGGCCAGGGTCTCCC
Source organism: Craseonycteris thonglongyai (assembly GCA_004027555.1). NCBI lineage: Eukaryota > Metazoa > Chordata > Mammalia > Chiroptera > Craseonycteridae > Craseonycteris > Craseonycteris thonglongyai. The sequence goes on along the minus strand of PVKE010008795.1, from coordinate 32,217 downwards.
CCAGTGAGAACCAAACTGGGGGCACTCCCCAGTTCAGCATATGTGTCTGCATGGGCCGGGGCCAGGATTTGATCCTTGGTCCCTGGGGCTGCAAAGTGAGCGCTTAACCCACTGAGCAATCCTGGCTTCCCCCCAGAATATTAAACATAACGAAAATAGCTCATTATAGAGTAAAACCAGTAAAACAAAACTATATAATCATTAAGTATTTTAAAATAGGTGATGATAATAAAAAGCAGAAATACAAATGTGATAAATTAAAAATTAAGGGGAAGTCAGGATGGCTCAGTGGATTAAGCACTTGCTTCGCACGCAGCGCTGGGGACCGAGGATAGAGTCCTGGCCCCAGGCCTTGTGGACTCATATGCTGAGCTGGGGTGTGCTTCCCATATGGGATGCCCCCTGTTTGGTTCTTGCCTCCTTGTTTGGTCCCTGGCTCGAGGGGGTGTGCCTCCCTTGCAGGAGACTCCTGGTCTAGTTCCTGCCCTGCGTGGCCACCACCCACCTGTATGGAACAAAACCATGTCAAAAAATGATGACATACAACTATGGAGACTGCTGTAGGCCCTCCTCCTCTCTGTCTCTGTCAAAAAAAAAAATAAATCTTTAAAAAAAAATTAAAATTAGCATGGTGCTTGTCTTTTGGGGGAAATAAACAACATACAGGTATACCTAAAATTTGGTGTTATTTTAATTCTTGGACAGAGCAGTGTGCTCAAAAATGTTTATTATTATGAAAAAAATTCTATTACATAAATGACTTAACACACATTCAGAGATTGTATATGTAATAGTTAACTTTAGTTGTCAAGTTCAATGGATCATGTGATGCTCTGAAATCTGCTTAAACATGTTTCCTGCTTTGTGTCTGTGAGGTATTTTTGGAAGAGATTAGAATTTGAAATGGTAGATGCAGTAAAGCAGATTACCTTCCCCAATGTGTAAGGGCATCATCCCATCCGTTGAGGGCCTGCAGAGAACAAAAAGGCAGAGAAATGTTGAGTTCACGCTCTGCTGGATCGCTCGAGCTGGAACATCAGTTCAGTCCTGCTCTGGTGTTTTTTGTTCTCAGGCCTTCAGATTATGTGATTAGTTATCCAGCTCTCAGGTTTCCCTGGATCTCCATCTTGTTGGCAGATTAGGGGGTTTCTCAGCCTCCGTAATCTTCAAGGTGAGTTATATCTTTATATTACATGCTTTCATTATATATTACCTGTCCTAACTATAATTTAAAAAGTTTCTATGTAGTTATATGTGTTGAATAACGATTGCCTCTACTACACTAAAAGCTCCATGAGAAAATAACTGTTTTGCTACTAATATCTTCCCAATGCCCACCATACTTTCTTCACTGCTATAGGTAGGCATTTAATTAATATTCTTTGAATGAGGGAACTTGAAAGCACAGAAAACTAATGAAGAAAATTACCCAAATCCCTCATTCCTCAAAACAACTCATTATGAAATGTAGGGTATTCCATTTTAGTTATTTGCTACAAATTGTTGTTTCTTTTTTGCACAGTGTGATCTCACATTTAGTTTCATTCTGTTTTTATTTTTTTTACTTACTATGAAAGTATAGGCTTTTCCACATTAATATGAACACTATAATCATAATTCTATAAGAATTTATAATATTTAATTCATAAAAATTTCCATAGTCAGCTCATCTATTAATCTAGTAAATAGTGAAGTTTGATATTTGTCCTTGTTATTGCTTTTATTTCTGTTGTTACTATGGTGAGAAGTATGAACATGTTTGCTCTGAGCCCCTTTTTTCTATAGATATAAGCTTTTTCTTTTAGGTTATATATCTATTATATACATTTGCAACATCATGTCAGGATAATTTTTTGTTTTCAATGATTATTGAAAAGACAATATTTACCTTTGATTTGATTAAAAATAATGTTCAATTGTGATCTGATAACTAGATTAAATGTCTGTTAGTGAAAGGTTTTAGATTTTAGGTCTTGTTATTTTGCATTGGGATTTTTTTTTTTTTCCTATTAGTGGGTATTGCTATATAAAAGAAAATTGTTGAGATTTCAGAGAGCTTTTGGACTTAAAGCCATGATAGATAAGAAAACACCTTGATGCTTCTGAAAGGTGGCGTTGAAAGGCACAAGTCAAGAGATTCATCTAGGTCAAGCAATGCCCTTAAGGATACATACAGAGTGCAAGAGCAAGCATTGCTTCCTAGAATGTTTATGCAAGAAGGAGTTCAAACCACCCCAAATTATACACCTATTTTCCTAACTAGTAGAAGCAACCTAAATCCAGGTAGTGTAAGATGCAAAGATATAAGCTTCCAGGAATATCTCTATGGATTTCAGACCTCTTATTTTAGCCCAGACCTTCTTATTTCTGAAATAAATATAAAATAAACAAACAAATAACCTAAATTTATTTTCTTTAATTGCTAAGTGGAAGACAAATATAAACCTGATTAGTATAGAACAGCAATAAAAATGGTTAAAATATTTTTGTTTTTAAAGATGAGAATATTGATATAAATTCAGACTATTGCACAATCATTAGATATTATTTTTTAAACTAATGGAGAAAGAAAATGAAGATAAAAAGTCATTGAGAATTGTAAAAAGAAAAAATATAACATATAAAAATGAACATTATGTTTATACTTTTAACAACAAGAGTTAGTTTATTTTTTATTTTATTTTTTGTTGTTGTTTGTTTGTTTTGTTTTTTTGACAGAGAGAGAGAGAGAGACAGAGAGAGAGAGAGACAGAAAAAGAACTGAACTGGGGGCACTCCCCAGTTCAGCATATGAGTCCACAAGCGCCGGGGCCAGGATTCGGTCCTGGGTCCCCGGCACTGCAAAGTGAGCGCTTAACCCACTGAGCCATCCCAGCTTCCCCTAGTTTATTTTCATATAAGGGAAAATACTAGAAAAAAATTAATTTCCTTTTAAAGGGATATAGATACACAAGATACATTCACCATGGCTTTGTGCTCAGGTCAGATTCAATTTTATCCCTACCATTATATAAAGATGGATTAGGTATTTAATAGAGAAACAGGAAAATATATCCACCTGGCTCTTATTTATGGTTTTAACCAATATCTGTTATCCTCCAAAGGCTAGGAAAAAAGTCTTCTAGGCTAGTTTTTCACAAATACACAGCATAGAATCCTTCCTTCAGATCAAATCTTACTCCAGAAACCAAAATTTATAAAGGTTAGAAACACTTCTCTCCTGGTTAAAGCTGGTATGCCAGGCCCAGGCTGTGGCCGTCCGGACTCCTCTCCCTACACGTACTACAACTGCTGAGGGCCCCCACTACCAAGTATAAATGAAGTGTGAGTCCACACAGTGATTTCTAAAAGGTGACTAAAAAGTGGGTAGAGCATGGAAAGAGAGATTCTGCTGCAACAGAACTTCACAGAGAACCATATCAACAATATCTACTTCTCTATTTAAAGGTATTTATGAAGAATACATTTAAAAAATGTATTCATTGTCTCATAATTTATTTTAAATTGTATCATCAATAACTACTCTTTGATATGCAACAAATTGTGACCACATGCTTTTCACATGGTAATTCTCAAATTGCAGGGTAGGTACTTCTATTTCTAATTGAAAAATGTATAAACTAGGCTTTAGAGAAGTTACATCTCTCGCCTAAGTTAAAAAACCAGTCAGCAGCAGCTCCACTAAGCAAAAGTTGGTCTCTCCAACATGAAAACATGTTTATTTCTTTACAACATTACGGCTTCTAGTGAAATTTTACCTTAGAAAAATTTATAATTATATCTTAGCACTTTTAATCATCAATAAATCATCTTATCTAGCACAGGTATATTGAAAGGCAGGTTTTTCTTCTTTTATGCATTTGAGCCATGTGATACATAGATGTCTTACACTGTCTAAATTGCTAGTAAAAAATATATCTATTAATATATATATCAATTAATATATATCAATTAATATGTATATTTATATGTGCTTATTAATTGATGTCTTCATGAAAGGTGAGTTATTTTGTTGTTTTGTTTTGTTTTTGTTTTGTTTTTTTTTAGTATAGAATTTGTGAACTTATTTTATTCTGATAATCTTTTCTAATTTCTGTATCTCTTTCTTTTCTTTTATTTTTTTTATTGTTAAATTTAATGGGGTGACATTGATTGGCAACAATTAGACAGTTTCCACATGTACAAGTCCACATCACATCACCCACGCATCACATCATGTGCCCACCACCCAGAATCAGCTCCCCTTCCACCACTATATATCTGGTGCCCACTCCCACCTCCCCCCACTACTATCCCTCCCCCCTCCTCTGCCCTCTCCAGGTAACCATCAAACTATTGAGTGTGTCCATAATGCTGGTGCCCTCTCTCCCCTCCCCTCCCACTCTCCCTTCCTCCTCCTCCCCTTCCCTAAGGCACTCATCCAGCTATTGAGTGTGTCCATAGGTCTCTGTGTCTTTGTTACTTTCAGTTTTATACTTCACCTATAAGTGAGATCATATGTTTCCTGATTCTTTTGTTTTCTGATCAAGAATCACTGGTAAAAGTCCCACTCAGAAATTAACCATGGCCAAAACAACAAGTGATGTGGGGAAGGAAAATAACACTAATAGAGATAATTGGTAAATTATCATTAAGAGCTACTTGCCTTGCTGTTTTGTTGAACCTCTCAATACACTGAATAAATCTTTTTAAATCTTGTTTGTATACTGTGGCCATCTAAAGAAAAATTCAAAGAAGGATTGAATATTTTATCCCACTTTAAAATCATTTTAATTAATACCGTGATGTCAGTAATTAAAGAATTCCATTGCAGTGAATTCTTGCTTATTCTTCAGAATTCGAACAGGATTGGTATTAGGCACATTTATGAAAACTTTGCTGATCTTACAATAATTTTGCTGTGTCAGATGTCTGAATTTTTAGTGGACCACAGAGAATAGGCCAACAGACATGTAACAGTGGACACACTTGAAGAAAAATCTTGTGATAATATCAGAAGCATGTGCTATAAATTTTATTCTGACTTTCCTCAAAAAGACCTAAAGGCATTTACAAAAACACTCATGCACTATGAGATGAAAAAATTCATATATTTCATGGACTATTTGGATTATAACCATCTCTATGCTAAAAAAAAAAAAAAAAAAATCCCTGGGAATCTAGAAGAATATTTTAGTCCATTGGTGCAAGTAGTAATTTATTGGAATGAAGTGATAAATGGACACTTGGCTTGAATGTATTCATGTGGCCCACTGGCTCTTTGAGCCAAATATGTGCTTATTACTCTGGTTACCAAATTAAGGTCAGCACAAATATAATCAGAAACTGAGAGAATGTCCACAGTAACTCTCTGACCTGTGGTTAACAATTTAAAAAGCAAATCTAGAAGATCCTGGTCCTCTTGCTTTGTATTAGTCAGGGTTCTCTAGAGAAACAGAACTAATAGGATGGGTGGATTGATAAATAAATGATAGATATAGATAATAGATAGATAGATAGATAGATAGATAGATAGATAGATAGATAGATAGATAGATAGATAGATATAGAAAATAGATGATAAATAGATAGAGATTGGTAGTAGATAAATGTCAGAAGAGATGTATAAGAATTGACTCATGTGGTTATGGAGGCTGAGAAATCCCACAATCTGCTGTCTGCAAACCATTAAGACCAGAAAATCCAGTGATCTAAGTCAGTCTCAGTCTGAAGGCCTGAGAACCAAAAGCTCTGTTGTCTAAGAGCAAGGAAAAATGGATACCCTGTCTCAAGAGAGAACCTTTTGTTCTATTCAGGTCCTCAAAGGATTGAATGATGGCCATCCACATTGGTGGTAGAAAATCTTCTTTGCTCTGTCTACTCAATGAAAGGCTAATTTTTTTCCAGAAACACCCTCACAGACATATCCAGAAATAATGATTTAGTAGTTATCTGGGCAACGCATAGCCCAGTCAAGTTCACACATAAAAATTAGCCATTATACCCTTCCTCTCAAAAAAGTAAACCTTTAGCAATATTACATGCCTGGGTGAATCTTGGAGATTATTTCCACCAATAAAAACAAGAGATATAGGGATGGAGACTCCAGTTCATAGTCTGTTGTCCTATGCAGCAGATAAGTAGATCCTAAAGAATGAGAAGATTGGCATAAACTCAATTAGCTATCAATTCCAATTGCTGGTGTTATTTCACATTACTTTCATTTTACATTATATTATTGTAGTGTCTTCCTGAGCACATCAACAAAACTCCCAGAAAATTATATGGAATTATTGATCTTGAATATGTCATTTTTCTCTATCCTGCAAAGTCAACAGATGCTAGAGTTTGTTTATGTTAACTTAATAGGGGTAATATTATATCTTCCTTAACTTGGCTCTGTACCACTCAAGACCTTTTTTATTTTCTTCCAAAGGCTGTATGCTGCTCTGTTCCCTTGATTACATCAGATTCATAGAACCTGATGTACAGAAAACAACAGGACTGCCAGATGACTTACTAAGTCGCTATGTCACTATGCCAGAGGGTAAGAAATGACTCGTGAAAATACAGGTGCTTGATTCCTTAGTGAAATTCTGGAGAATTTATAAGTCTGAAAATTTCAGGATACATTCTTTCCGAAATTAAAAAAATAGTTTGCTGCAGCTTGCAATCTTTACCAAAAAAAAAAAAGAGAGATAAAACATATGGTACATCCTTTTGTATTTTAGAAGAAACATATAACTGTTTTGGGTGTGTTGCTGTGATTCATTTACTAAGCAGCTAAAAATCCTATCAGTATTGGGAGAACAATAGAAAGAAAAGATATTTTATCTGATTTGGGCTGTATGCCTGTTGATCACTCACTGGGGCCTTATGACTTAAGGGATTCATTATTGCTCCAAGTGCCTGTAGCATACCTAGATGTTATACAAGTGTAGTATTTAATCCTATGATTTTAGAGGAGAAACCTGTGGTTTTAGAGTAAAGCCAGATCTTCATTGACAAGTCATTATTCTCCTTTAGAGAAATAATTCTTGGCTTGTTTCTGGGACTTGGTGGGGATTGAGCACCTGATTATAGAACTAGGTGGCCCGTTAACCTGAGATGCCTATAATAAACTGGGTGTTATTATACGGAATAAGCCAGAAAAATCAGACATGCTTTTCAGAACTAAATCACAAAACACAAATGTGAGCAGGATCTGAGTGTACAAGTGTTATTTTAACAAGTAGCCCATGTTCCCACTGTGTCTTATGTTCCCTGCCTCAACCTACAACTGCAAATGGAAAAATATGTAAATAAGAGCCAAATGATTTTCTGAAGGCCTTTCATAGCATGCTGGAATTAGGAATAGAAGAGTTATATTGTTTTGGCCCTACTCACAATTGGATTATATGGAGTCTAAAATAGAAGAGGGCTGGGTAAGATAGAGTGGGCTAGGAATAATTGCTTGGACAGTGAACATGACAAAGTTGATATGTAGGAGTTGCTTCCTAGGATGTTTTAGAAAAAAGTACAAAGGAGAAGCCAGGATGGCTCAGTGGGTTAAGCGCTCACTTTGCAGCGCCGGGGACCAATCCCAGCCACGGCCCATGTGGACCCATATGCTGAACGGGGGAGTTCCCCCAGTTCAGTTCTCTCTCTCTGTCTCTCTCTCTCTCTCTCTCCCTCTCTCTCTCTGTCAAAAACAATAAAAAAATATTTTTTTAGAAAAAAGTACATGAATGAGAATTTTGGAATGGATTGTGAGAATATTATGTACCGTGTAAATGTCCACGAAAGCCCCTGGTGCAGTGGGAACTCTGAGTACCCTGGTGGTTTCAGTCATTCTCTTCCCTAAGCCCCCTTACTGCTTGAATATTATGCCTTTGAGGACAGAGTCAAAAGCTATGTAGCAAGAAATATTTTCCTACTTCCTGGTTCACTGGCCCCCCAACCTCTGCTAACTATCTATTTTTCCAGCACCCGTGAAAGAGGTCAAAACAAAATTTCTTATTTTCTAGGGATATATACAGCTACATGATTGTGGATTGAAATATTAGACCTCTTACACCATGAAGGAAATACTAATTTACCTTTACTATACTAAATATTTACTCTGGATTTGGTTTCTTTTCTTTCTTTTTCTTTCTTTCTTTCTTTCTTACTTTCTTTCCTTCCTTCCTTCCTTCCCTCCCTCCCTCCCTCCCTCCCTCTCTCTCTCTCTCTCTCTCTCTCTCTCTCTCTCTCTCTCTCTCTCTCTCTCTCCTCTCTCCTCTCTCTTTCTTTTACTTTCTTTTCTTTTCTTTTTTTCTTTTCCCACTTATGACACACTAATTCCAGCAAACCCCTCTCTGGGATTACTAAATATCTGATTCACAACATTGCTCTGATTTGAGAACTAATTTCATGCTGATAAAGTTAATGCAAGAGCCTGATACTCAAAGAATTTACTGCCTTACCATGTACCCTAGTACCCAAAATCACTTGGCCTTACAGAGGGTTGAAACTATCTGGAAGTAAATAAGATAGTAGATAACATAAAATAAAATTAGGTGCTATCCAATGAGAATTGTGTATATTTTTTGAACCAGACCTGGAAAACAGGAAACAAAGGATAGAAAATGTATTATACCTCTCACTCTCATACCTAGCGAATCCCACACAAGTTAATGTCTCCCATTTGTGACTCAGAGTCCTGCCATGTTGTCTTAGGGTTCTTTCAGGAAGTTTTATTATAGAACATGAGGATACATTAGTTATTCTATCAGGGAACTCTACAATGGTCTCAATGAATTGAAGGTTGAAGCTTTCATTTCTCCATTTCAAGATCTTCTTACTATGGGACAAAGATACAAAATAGAGGGTTGTGGATCCTGATTATCTTAGGGAAATAGGATTGCTGGGGGATAGGTTGTAGTATATTTAAAACCCAAGGTCTACCCTGGGGTGCCTACTAATTTGGTAGTAAAACTTGTCGGAATACTTCAGGTACTTCAGAAAAACTACAGAAACATCACACAGGCAAGACCACAACAAATTCTATTCCTTAGAAATTGCAGTTTGATTTACTTCATCATGAAAACAACCTCAATTGCCTACAATACTCACTGGGAGCAGATGAAATATTAAAAAATTACTAGAAAGGAAAACTTAAATACCAGTGATGGCCTTGTGGCAACTGAAGACACATAATGTCTCTTGGCTCCTGCTGGTCAAAGTCCAACCCACAGGGAGATAATAGCCTTCTCTTCCAGGTTGTATTCACTAGTCTCTCTGGGTATTCACCGGGAGAAAGTCAGAGACCTGATGATTTCATTTAGATAGACCTGAACACTGACACATCTTTCATTCTCTATCACCACTGACTCAATGGAATTTGAGCAAAAGCCCAACCCTTGGCCCTGAAAGAGGCTGAAACTATATGTGGTGTTAAGAAATGAGGTGAAGTCATAACGGATATGGTTTTGTGACCTGTAACGAATATCTCTGGAGCTGCTGTATCCTGAAGCAAGGCAAAACCCCCAAGGCCTGTACAGATAGGTCATAGTGTGTCCTGGACTCATGGCCTAGGGTGGGGGTGGCAAACCTATGGCACGCTTGCCCAAAGTGGCACGCGGAGCAATTATTTTGGCATGCGGAATTATTGCTTTTTGTTATAAAAACATCCTATGCCTCTTATAGACATAAAAATAATCGATACCTCTATCTCACTCGATGGGTTGGCACGCCAGTTGAGCGAGTATACTCTTATTTCATAAACTTTGGCACTCAATCGCCAAAAGGTTCACCACCCCTGGCCTAGGGTGTCTACCCATAGCTTTATTCTTTCAGTGTCATGAACTGATTAATATGATTATGTTTTTCCCCTTTTCCTATTCTTTTTTATATGCAAAGTATTTTGGTGGTGGCTAACTTTAGCAATTTAGTACATGGTTTACAGACTATCAAAAAACTAAAACTCAAGAAAAACAAAACAAAACACTATGACTATCTGAACTTGAAGCAGGTTGTAGTAAGTATTGAAATTTTTGTTAACTGCATTTATACACTAAAAAATAGCAAAATCGTATTTGTATAAGTGATTGTTGCATTATTTAAGTCATATGCATTATGTTGTAATTGTCATTAGAAGTTTAAGCTTAGAAGAGGGAGTGTCTGACTATAAATAACAATTGAATTGGAACAACTAAAGGACTGTCAAAATATTTCCCAACAACTTCTGATCATCTCTCTTTTGTTTGGGATATTTTTTGTTAGATTCTTGCCTTCCTAAAATAGAGCCCAGAAACCCACTTTTCAAAGATCCCCTACAAGTGAGGGGCAGCATGTGACATGAGCTTCACTTGGGAAACATGAGTTTTTCTGGGCAAAGAGAGTGAAGGAAAAAGGAGCTGCCATTTGACATCCAATCCAGCAAGCAAGCATGGTAGTAAATGGTGGAGAGACATAACGGAAATCAGCAGCTGTGGTAGAAGACCAGCAGTCCTGCCTAGTGGCAGCACTTTAAACAGTAAAGCCTGTACTCAGCAGTGAAAAAAAGAAAAGAAAAAAAAAAGCTTGCCAGTAGAATAAGTTGATAGAAAGGGAGCCTGACATCTTTTGGGGAACTCCCAATGCTATTTTTCAAAAGTAAGTTTTACCATTCACACCAATAAACCTCAATGTCGCTTTTTAAATATATGTATTTTTTACATTATCATATGTACATTTTAGGGTGATTTGATATTTGCATTGGTTTTATAATTAAATATAGAAAGTTTAGATATTTCCATTTGAGTTTCTCACTTTGTCAAAACTACACACAAATGCCCATATGCACACATACATACGTATAGCCAAAATAAACCAACAAAATTCATTCAAGAATGTTGTGAAGTAGTATATAGCAAAACTAAAATATGCTAAAGGATATAATTCAAAAGCTCTTAACTGAGAAGTTCAAGTTGGACAGATTTAATAAGCTCTAGGGCTCTCCAAGATACCATCATATGAGCCTTCAGTAATCAGATTACAGAATATGAAGACACAGCTAGTTTTGTGCTGTGTTAAGCAGAAGCAGAAATTGCTAACCTATAGCATTCTGTGGTAAGCATCATTGCAGTTTAAAGGTTGCTAGCCAATCTTTTGTTTACATTGAAATTTAAATTGTATATTTTGGGGTATACAAATGCCTGAAGTAGAGTAATTTTAAATTATATGTAAATAACCACAGTCATAAAAAATGGGACTTTTTAATAAATAAATTTTCCATGGTTAGAAACATAGTCCATTTGAATTATACCTTAAGAGAGCCGAGACTATTCCCTCCAACTTTACTAATGAAAGTCTTCAATTTTTCTCATTGAATTGTCTATTTCTGCTTGAATAAAATGGTAATTCATAGTATTTTCAACTTTCAGAAAGTTTGGAGATGGAAAACATTTTATTAATATATTAGAAGAGATAAATTGGTTATTTAATTTCATATACCAGAAAACATTTATACTTTTTTTTCAAGATTTATTTTTGACAGAGACAGAGAGAGACAGAAAGAAGGGGGTGGGCCCAGAGCAGTCTCCATAGTTGTATGTCATCAGTTTTTGACACGGTTTCATTCCACATGGGTGGATGGGGGCCTCACAGGCCAGGAACTGGCCTTGGGTCCTCCTGCATGGTAGGCACGCCCCCTCGAGTCAGGGGCCAAACTGGGGGGTGGGGTGAGAACTAAACTGGGGGCCTCCCACATGGGAAGCACACCCCAGTCCAGCATACGGGTCCACATGGGCCACGGCTGGGATTCGATCCTTGGTCCCTGGGGCTGCAAAGCGAGAACTTAACCCACTGAGCCATCTCGGCTTCCACTATACTATTATTTTTTTATTCATAGTTAAATACCATTTCAAAATAACTTTAATTTCTCATCAGAAAGTCACTGGGTCAATTCAATAGAGAATTTTAGCCAAGTGATACAAAAATATTATTCACTATAACAGGTGTCCCAAAATTCACGCAAGATTTGAATTTTGCCTCATTTGTGCAGTAAAGTGTTGCCAGTGAAAAAAAAGACAGTGTGACAGCTGACAGTTCAGGGTTATTAAAAATGGAATGCTACATGAAAGAACAATGCATTTTCCTTGTTAAGCAATATTTTTAAAATAATGAAGGTTTGGCAGCTACAGTTCACAATTTTCATAGAAAATATGGTCAGAATAGTGATTTAACTTCATCAACTGTGAAGAGATTAATTAAAAAATTTAGGGAGACTGGATCAATTAGTGATCTTAAACACTCTGGCCATCCTTCAACAAGTTGTTCAACACAAAACATCAAAGCAGTTTGTTAGAGTGTTGCTGAGAGTCCAGGGACATCCATTCGGCACCGTGGTCAAGAATTGGACATTTCGAGAAGCTCTCTACAGCGTATTCTCACGAAAAATTTGCATCTTCATGCTCACAAAGTTCAATTGACTCAAGAACTGAAGCCTACTGACCATGCACAGCGAACAGAGTTTGCTGAATGGATTATGGAAAAACAACAAGTGGATGCTGATTTTTCGAACAAAATCATCTTCAGCAATGAGGTTCATTTTCATCTTGATGGCTTGGTGATCAGAATTGGCCGCCCAGATCATGCGATTTAACGCCATTGGACTTTTTTCTTTGGGGGGGTTTTGAAGTCTAAGGCTTATGCCAACGAGCCTATGACCACCCATGCCTCGAAGGAGGAAATTGAGAGCTGTATCAACAAAATTCAGCCACATTTATGCAAAATGGTCATGGAAAATTTCAACAAAGGAGTGCGTATGTGCCAGCAAAACCATGGAGGCCATTTACTCAGTATGCTATTCCATACATAATCCTATACTGTATACTTTATGAATCAATAAAAAATTTACAATTTTTAACTATATACCTGTGTTTTCTATCAAAATTACTTCTTGCGTGAATTTTGGGACATGCATTATGTGGATTCAATCCCCTAACAATCCAGTAGTAGACAAAATCCTTTTTTGAGAAGATAAGGCCATAATATTAGAAAAAGAACAACCGCTAGAAGAATAAAAAACAACATGATACCTCTGCTTTAGCTATTATATACTTTTTCAGATTGCAGAAGTGATATATTAATATAAAAAATTCTGAAATGCAGATTATTTTTAACAAAAAAATATTTAATTTACCATTCATAGTGCATTGGTAATATTCTGATTAGGTAGACTTCTATTTAATTATAAATATAAATATATGGGTATATTAAAATTTACATACTGCATATATATTTGTACACATTTTGAGAGACTATATGTATGATATGTATACATATATATACAAAAATTTACAGTACCGGTATACTGTAAACCTTTCCTTGATCTAGAATGTAAACCTACTTTGTTATATGGATATACTATAATTTATTAAACTGCTATTATTAGACATAAATAAATCTTATTGCTGATCTGTATTATGACAAATAAGGTTAGGGTAAAGATTATGTTACATTATTTTGTGTGTATTTTTTATTTTTATGAGGGTAAAATTTAAACAGCTTGGAAAACATATGGATAATTTTGTTTTGAAATGGTACCATATCTTTTGCTAGAAAGGTTCTAGCAGTTTACATTCTAATAGCAGGGTTTTATAGTTCCATTTTCAATACAACCATACCAAAAATACTTATTTTAATGTTTTCTAATTTAATTGTTAAAAATACAAATTATGTTTTAATTTTATGTTTGGAAACTAGTTATTTTTAATGTCAAAATGTAGCATTTTAATTTCTTCCCTTATAAATTGCCTTTTATAATTTCTATCTATTCTTTGTCATTTTTATTTGTAAAAATATATCTTTATATAATAAAATATTAATATTTGTCATATATAATATACAAATATTTGGGATTACTAGCTTCTTTTTAATAATTTTCATCACTCCTTGATGAGAGATTTTCAAATTTTTAACTCATTTTATCTATCAATTTTATTGGTTTATTTTCTTGGCTCTTAGCCTGAGAAAATTTGATCAAAATGAATCATGTTTATCTTTGCTTTTTCTTGGTTTCAATTTTTGCACTTAAATATTTTGTTCATTTTAACTATATTTAATGTAAATTTTCAGGTAAGTTTTTAAAAACAATTATATAATTGCCCCAAATGTGTTTATTGATGAATCCTTCCTCTAAAATGTTAGATTTATAATACATTATAGAATATTTAAAGACTTTCTAGCCTGTTCCACCAGTTCATTTGTTTAGAAACACCACATCATTTTAATTATTGTTTGTTTATAATAATGCAATGTCTAAAAGAAACATGTATCTCCTTACTAATTTTTTTCTCAATATTGTCTTGGCTCTTCTTACCCAAATATTTTTTAGATGATCTGTAAAAAATCTCCTGTCCAAGTTTACAAAAATTTTGTAGCATCTTCTATTATTAAATTCCATGGAAAATTTATTGAAATATGACTTCAAATAGTCAAAATGTCTTTAATGTTTTAGAAAATTTTATACTTCTTTTCCTTTATAGTCATGCACTTTTTAATATATACCATATATATAAAATATTGTATATGTGATGTTTATGAGTGTACGTCCAATTATGTGCATACATATATAACTGGATTACACATAAGAATATATATGTACATGTGTATGTAGTATATAAAATATAAATATAAAGGAATATATATGTACATATGTGTGTGTATTTATATCCCATTTTGCACTAAAAAAAATTTTGCATCTGTGCATGTAAAATTTTATCAAAATTACTTTATCCATTTTGGGGATGGTTAATAAACTTTTTCTCCATTAACATGATGAGATTTTGAATTATACTTATTTTTAAAATGAGCAGCTAGATTTAATTTGCACATTATTTAAGAATTGTCAACTTTTGTAACAGATTAATCTATGGTTTTATTTCTGTTTCAAACTCTGGCGTCTACTTAATGTTAACTTAGTAAAATATTTTGTACATTTATCTGTTATTTTCATACTCTATATAAGTTTAAATTTTACAAGGTATATATTTCATTTAAAAATTTTTAAAGAACTGGAAAAATATTCCTAGTCTGAGTCTTTTTTATTTCTTTTTTGTAAAACTATTTTCTGTAGCTACTGAACTAATTTTGAGGTAAATTCTCTTAATTTTTATTTAAAAGACAAGCTATTTTGGGGCCTTGTACAAATATTTTGAGACCCGTGTGTGTGTGTGTGTGTGTGTGTGTGTGTTAATTTATCCTGTTTATGATGTACTCTAGTTTCTTTGTCTTTTTTTTCCCCTCAAAGATGTGATTATCTAAACAGAGAATATATGCGTAAGACAAAACAAAAATTGAACTGCTTGGCCAGTATTATCACTCAAAGACATATTTTTCCTGCCTTTCTCAATATCCTATCAAAATATTCCAGATTGCATTTTAAAGAATATTTGATTTACACCTTGCTGTGGCTGTTTTTGATGTTTTAGCATTGAATTTTGTTTTATTTTGTAGACAATTTATATTAAAAGGACAATGCTGCCTCTTAAGTACATTTCTCAACATAGTACAATTTAACTTTGTAATTATTTTAAATTACTCACAAAGAAAACTCCACTCTTTAGAGTAGCATTATCCCACTTTTAATGCAATCATAGTCACAGAATTTCATTTGGAAATTTTGGTATTTCCATGGAAATAAACGCAGAGGAGGAGCCCACGAAGAAAACATCTTTGCTGACAGATCTATACATAAGAAGGAAGGCAAGAACTAAACAAGAATAATACATGTATTTTTAAAGCCAAAATGTGAGAATAAAAACAAAAACGATTTTAAGGCATGTGAAACTATTTTAAAGAATGTGAAAGTGCCTTCTATGATTTAGCTGTCCGTAGTGAATACTCACTTTCTGAAAGACAAGCCAGGTTAGATTGTATGTATAAATTCTATTTCTGCAAGCATTAGAGTAGGGCAATCCAGTGGTTAGCAAACAAGGCACACTGAGGTATTCCACTTACTTGTATCCAGTCTCTACCATTGCATGTTTGTTTTTTTCTTGAAAACAAAATGGTATCATTGTTGCATAAAATGTTTCTTCTGATTTCCATGGAAATTTCTAATCTATAATCATGATAAGATTATTTTATACATAAAATGGTTTTATTGGGATCTATTTTTGAAAAGTTTAACAGGTCTCATATCATTAACACTTGCTATTATATTCTGTACCCTTGCACCAAAAATTTTCTTTCTTCATATACAATATTCATATTTTTATAAGTAGTTAAGGACTTGTTTCTCATTTGCTCTCAAATGAAATCTATGATTAGTAGTATTATTTATTATCAACCCAGGACACCTTTGAAAGAGAAAAAGAATGCTTTAATAATTACTTCAGAAAAATCAGGACTATCCCTGGCAAACCAGAACACATGGTTATAACCTCATGATATGTTTTTCCTTTCAATATCTTAACTTAGTTCTTTTTAAGAAATATTGAGAAAATACTGAATAAAGTTTGTGGGAAAAATTATATGATCTTATTATTTGCTCTCCTTACATTTTTTTCCATGACTTTGCAATAAAGGTTCTTAACAACATTTGGTTGTTGTTGTTCATGGACCACTTATTAGAAAGTTTTTAAATACATAAAATACATAGAATTAGAAATAAAACTAGTTATTTTAAGATATAGGCATTAACATATTAGAAAATGAATTTATGATGCAATAACATATGTGCTGCTTTAGTAATGCATGATATTGCAAGATCTACCAGTAGTCTATTATAATTTTAAAATAGTTATAATCTTAAGAGTATTATAAATTTTATGGTATAAAAATGTTTATAATTTTAGTTGGTAACAAAATCAGAGATACTAATAATATTTTTGAAATATTTTTTTTAATTGTTAAATTTATTGGTGTGATGTTGGTTGGTAAAGATTACATAGGTTCCAGGTGTACAATTCTACATTGAATTGTCTATGTATTGCATTGTGTGCTCACCACCCAGAGTCAATTCTCTTTCTATCACCATATATTTGATGCCCCCTTCCTACTGCCCTCCACTACTCTCCCACCCACCTTCCTCCATACCCTCAGGTAACCACTAAAATATTATCTGTGTTCATAAGTTTTTGGTTCTTTGTTACTTTCACTTTTATATTCCACCTATAAGTAAAGTCATATGTTTCTTGATTTTTTTCAGTCTGACTTATGGTATTTCACTTAATAGTTTCAAGGTTCATCCATGTTGTCACAAATGGCTGTATTTCATCTTTTCTTATCACTAAGTAGTATTCCATTGTGTAAATGTGCCACTTCTTTATCCAGTCATGTATCAAAGAACACTTTGTTGCTTCCATGACTTGGCCACTGTGAACAGTGCTGCAATGAACATTAGGGTACATATATCTTTGCAAATTAAGGTTTTCAAGTTTTGGTGGTAGATTCAGTAATAAAGGAACTAACCCAAATTTCAATTATAGATTAGTAAAAAATAAAGCTGTATTTCTTCCTCTCCAAATTAAAATATCTTCTATATCATTAAACACAATGTAGAGGTATTTAGTTTAAAACAACTGCAAGAAAGCCAAAATAGTAAAATAAACTATTTCCCCAAACAGGTTCTGGCACCTTTGCTTTATCACAGAAAAATAAGCACAAAAAAAAATTATGCATACATGAATTTTCTATAATATTTTACTAAGATATCCACTTTACAGCCATACTCAAGAACTACATGATTCTGGAAATTATCAAAGTTGCCCAAATAACTCAACTGCCACCTCTTCTTCAAGATAGTATTCCTTATTTACTACATTGCAATGAAGTGGATACTACTTTTCTTTATCCTTTTTTCTAATGAGTTATAGCTATTATAAAAGAAATTAATAACATAACTCAGATGTATGTCAAACAGTGCTTCAAGTCAATTAAAATATGGCACATTTTTCTATATTTAAATGACAAATGTTAAACTTTTCACTAATTAGTGAAACTGCATAATTTAATTCAAATAGTGGTGAACTACAATGGATAACTTTGGAAAAGGTCACATTTTAAATAAAAGTACCCTGGCACTTCTAGAAGAATTTCTTTACAGTCAGAGCTGCTTTTACTTATTTCCAGAAATGTTTTCAATATAATTAAGGGATGAACATATCTTTCACTTAATTTGCTTAATATATATTTAAATCAATCCAAATTAACTTTTTCAACCCATCAAATTTGTAAGAAGTAAATGATAAAAATTCACTTGAATGATTTCTTTCTTATACAATGCAATGAATAAATAAGCAATTTTGTCTAAAGGTATACACAGAGAATGAGACATGGGGAGTATGGGGTAAAACAAATATATGAACAAACAAATGTTTTCTAGATGAAAAAGAAGGCATGTGAAGGTATTTGGTTTATGATGTTTCCTCTCAAATTAGCTTTACTATCTGCTACATACATAGAAGAGGTTTAAAAAAAAAAAGGAAAGGAAAGGCAGCAATAATAATACTCTGACTTGTAATCAATATTTCTTAAGACCTTAGAATAAATTTCCTCCAGGAGGTTAATGAAACAGATCGAAAAACCTACTTCTGGTTAAAGTGCTCTATACTGTTAGAAACAGGAAAGTGTGTTTATTTAACAATAAGTAGGCTACGTCTTTTACTTTGCTTCTCATTAGTTGGTTTAGTCATATAAGGTTTTAGCCAACAGGTTAACCTTAAGGAGTTTTGTTTTGTTTTGTTTTGTTTTGTTTTTGTTTTGTTCTGTTCTGAGAATTTGGAAGGCTATTCAATCTCTGCTGGCCCTGATCAGAAGCCATCTTCTCCTGTTCATTCTAAGGAATTGACTGATGACCTGCACAACACAACCACACGTAGGTCATAGAAACAGTTGCAACTCGGGGATGTTAGGAAATTAGGGTTCAAACACCAACAAGACCACCTTTTCATCTCTATCTCTACTTCTCTTTGCTTATCATATTTATCCCCTTAGATTGGTACTTTTTCAAAGGTCTAGAGACATAGGCCTTTGCACTTCCCAGAGTTTATGATTCATGTTTTTGTGACCGTAATGTATTTTATTCATTAAACATGAGAGGTAATTTAACATATCTTTTGACACGGTTCTATTCCAAAAACTTCTGAGGAAGGACTCAGGTTAACTTCACTTTGGTCAGAGGCTAACTGCTGTGTAAATCAACTACAGCTACCTAGGCAAATCTCTGCAAGAGGCATCTTCCTTCAGTAGACATGGCTAGAGTATAAAGAAGTAATTGCCAAAAATAAGAGACTGCTCTTTACTAAGTGAGCAGTCCTTAAAAAGAAATAAACAGTACATGGCCACAGTAAGATATGCAATGTAAAAGTAATAGTCTAAAATGGTAATTTGGAATTTAAAAAGAAAGGAGATTATATTACATACTATTAAAAACTGAGAGAAAAGAAATAGGAACACACAAGTCTAATTTTCTTAGTCTACACAATGAAGTTAATAAAAATAGCCTGATTACCAAAGTAGCATAAGCAAGACATTTTTAAAAATACAAAATTAAGGTAAGAGATTGTTTTAATAAACAAAGTTCTATTTTTAATCTTTCTTGCTTATAAGACATATAACTACACTAAAATGACAAATGTTAAGAATAATGAAGGGAAGCCGGGATGGCTCAGTGGGTTAAGCGCTAACTGTGCAGCCCCGGGGACCGAGGATCAAATCCTGGCCCCGGCTCATGGGGACCCATATGCTGAGCTGGGGAGTGCCCCCAGTTCAGTTCTCACCGGGGTGAAGACCCCAGCCATTTTCCTGCCCTGTGCAGCCCCACGCCCACCTGTGGAATGAGACTATGTGGAAAAACCAGTGATGTGCAACTATGGAGACTGTTCTGGGCCCTCCCCCTTCTCTCTGTTTCTGTATCTCTCACTCTGTCAAAAACAATAAAAATAAATCTTTAAAAAAAAAGAATAATGAAGGACAGAGATTTATCAAATATGTATCAATGTAAAGAAATCAGAAATAGAAAAAGTCCTTTGGACAAAGTAGTATTCAAGAAAAAAGTTTAACAGATAAATGTATTTTAAGAGTGATTTATGGCATAATGAGGTAGAACTTATATATTATTTAAGAAACTAAGAGTACCAAACAAAAATGCTTCAAATTTATGTACAGTAAAAATTCTTAGAAAGCAAATAAGACATTAGATAAGGATAGTTTTGTTAGAGATTTAACTATACCTTAAACAACTTTTGGGGGGTTGTCATAGTATGCACCCAATAAATAAAGACATAAAGAATATAAATAATACAGTAAACTTGAAAATTTATACTGTACTGAACTTAAACTTTTCTTTTTCTATAACTACAGTCCAAAAAGAATTATGTATTAGGCCACTGGGGAAATATTAGTAGCTTCTTTAAAAAGTCACATGAACTATATTATTTTATCACAGTGTAAAAAATCATAAACTAATAACAAATTGAAAAGAAAGTATAAGGTACTAAAGCTTAAAAATAAAATATTTCAAATGCTACTATAGTAATAAAACTCAAAATTATGATTTCAGACTCCTGCAAAGTAACTAAAATTAAGATACTACATTAGATCTCATGAGCAATGAAAACCATACTCAAAAACATGAGCTTCAATATTTTTATTTTTAAGAGAAATAAAAATATCTGAATAATCAACTCAATAACCAAGAAAAATCGGACACATTTAAATAAAGAAAAATAAAAATCACAGAAAAAAATCAGTAAATTATGTAATAAAAACAGTATAATAATAAAAAAAAGGTTATACCTATAAAACAAGAACAAAACAAATGAATAAACAAAAAAATACCAAAAAAAACTCAGAGGCAGACAACAGATGGGTAATTATCAGAGGGGAAGAGGATTGCATGGAGAGCAAAATGGGTATTGGTGCTCAATTATAAGATTACTGATAGAAACTAAACTTGTGGTGGTGAACACTCTATAGTATATACAGAGATTAAAATTATGATGTTGCACACATGAAACATATATTGTTATAAACCAATGTTAAATAAAAAATTTCAGTAAAGCAATACTAAAGAGAAAAGAAAAGGTGAGAGATGACCCCCCTGGCAACTCTAAATAAGAGAAAAGAGAAACACAAGAAAAAATTAGGCTTGAGACAAGGGATACAATAGGCAATATAAAGAGACAGCCCTTATAAGAGTACATGATGTAAAATGTATACAATTATTTCTCAAGGTATAGTTCTCAATTCTTATGTTTAAGACTTCCCAGAAATATTTAGTTAAAAAGTACAGATGTTGGGATGCCAGGATGGCTCAACAGATTGAGTGCTCATTTTGCAGCCCCGGGGTTTGAGGATGAAGTCCTGGTCCTGGCCTGTTCGGATCCATGTGCTGAGCCAGGGCATGCCCCCAGTTCAGTTCTTCCCAGGGTGAGCTCCCCATGTGGTGGGCCCCCAGTTCAGCTACCAGCCCAAGCATGCTTCCCATGTAAGAAACCCCCAGCTTGTGGGGCATGCCTCCCACATGGGAGGCCCCTGGCCCAGTTCCTACCCTGTGCAGCCCTGAGCACACCTGTGGAACAAACCATATCAAAAGCTAATGCCAAGCAACTGTGGAGACTGCTCTGGGCCCCACCCCCTTCTCTCTGTCTCTCTCTGTCAAAAACAATAAAAATATTTTTTTAAAAGTACAGATGTTAAGATCTATCAGAGTTACTGAATCAGAATGTTTAAAGAATGAGCTAGAAATCTACATTTTAACAAGTGTCTTATTTACAGTAAAGGTTGATAATTACTGTATATAATTAAATTTCTATTTGTTAAATTATCTAATATACTAACAATTATACTACTCATGAATAATGTTTAAAAAATTGAAATGTACAAAAACTTATCTTCACAAAAGATATCAGAATCAAATGCCCTTAGAATAGAATATAAAATGTTTAATAAATAAATAACTGCTTCTATTAAAATAAAGGTAGAAGTCACCCAAGTCAAGTTACAGAGAAGTAGATTCTTGATATCAAAGTAGAGTAAAAACAGCATGTTAAACAACACCAGAAACCAAGTTCATTTTAGACTCTAACACAAAAATTCTAAATTATCAAGAATTAAAATTCAAGAGCACATTAATGAAATTATTCATGACTGTAATTTGGGCCTAGAAAAATAAATGATCATATAATAGAATAAAATACATTATTTAATTTTTTACACAAACATGTTGATAAGAGTGTCCGGAAATGGATAACAATTAGCAACAATGCATTTTAAAAGGCAATAAAGAATCAGCATTAATTTTTAACTTCAAAAATAATTTGATAAAACTGGAACTATGATGTTATTTAAACTTGATAAGGATGATTTTTTAACATTTATTTATTTATTTATTTTTATTCTTTTTGACAGAGAGAGAGAGAGAATGAGAGAGAGAGAGAGAGAGAGAGAGGTACAGAGACAGGGAGAGAACTGAACTGGGGGAACTCCCCAGTTCAGCATATGGGTCCGCACATGCCGGGGCGGGATTTAATCCTCCGTCCCCGGCACTGCAAAGTGAGCGCTTAACCCACTGAGCCATCCTGGCTTCCCCAGGATGATTTTTTTATAAGATTTATTTTATTGTTTTGACAGACAGAGGCAGAGAGAGAAGCGGGAGGGCCTAGAGCAATCTCCATAGTTGTAAATCACCAGTTTTCGACATGGT
Organism: Craseonycteris thonglongyai; assembly: GCA_004027555.1. Taxonomy (NCBI): domain Eukaryota; kingdom Metazoa; phylum Chordata; class Mammalia; order Chiroptera; family Craseonycteridae; genus Craseonycteris; species Craseonycteris thonglongyai. The sequence continues at coordinate 9,584 of PVKE010008795.1, read as the reverse complement.
TTCATTCCACACAGGTGGGCAGGGGCTGCACTGGGCAGGAACTGGGCTGAGGGCCTCCTGCATGGGGGGTGCACCCCAGTTCAGCATATGGGTCCACACAGGCCAGGGCCGGGGTTCAATCCTTAGTCCCAGGGACTGCAAAGCAAGTGCTTAACCCGCTGAGCCATCTCAGCTTCTCCAAGGATAGTTCTTTTAAAGAATTAATGATGAATGCTAACTAAATTCCACTTAATATCATTATCCAGATAAGAATCCTTGTATTATCACTATTTGACATAATTTTTTTAAAAGATCCAGAAAACAAAAACAAAAACAAAAATAGAAACATGGAGAGTAGTCACTGGAGAGAAGCACGTGTGTAACTAAAACACTCAAAGGAATCTGATAGAGTCCTAAAATTAATAATGAATTGAGCAAAAAATCCAGAATGTGTAAGAAATATAGAAAAGCCAATCACTTTTTCATATGCCACCTATAATCAGTTATTTTTTATGGTATACAGAATCTACTTACAGTAACAAAAACAAACTTTAAAAGATACTAAAATAGAAATAAATTTTAAAAAATATGTGTGACCACTTCGTAGGTCTACAAACTATATAAATTATAACAAATTTTAATTTAAATAGACTTTGAATGTTCCTGAATATTAAAAAGATTTCAATTCATATTAGCTTGTAGAATTGTTTCCCAGATAAAATTTTAATCAAATTATAGTGAAAGGAGATGTAGCAAATTAAGTCAATAGTATTCTAAGACAAAGCAAGAGATAAAATAGTGATAAAAGTCTTAAAACCTATCTGGTGATAGAAATTTGCTTTATAAAATTTGAAATATAATTGTAATATCTAAAATAGTGCAATATGAGTACAAAACTGAGCACTCAGAACAATGGATTAGTGGTGACAGAACCTAGTATACTTCCTTCATATGTACCTTTTAAAAATCCCTGCAGATGCCAGGATAGCTTAGCACTTTGAGAGCTTGCCTTGCAACCATGAGGTACAAGGATTGAGTCCTGGCCCTGGCCTGTGCAAACCCATATGCAAATTCATATGCTTAACTGGCACAACTAGTATCCACTGAGATGGCAGTGAAGGTTCTCATCTCCCATGCAGGAGGCCCCCAGTTTGGTTACTACCCTGTGCAGCCCCACATCCACTTGTGTGGAATGAAATTATGTCACAACTAATGATGTACAGCTATGAGAACTGCTCTGTGCCCTTCCCATTTCTCTCTCTCTCTCTCTCCCTCTCTCTCACCTTCTCTCAAATAATAAAATAAATCTTCAAAAAATAAATCCCAGACCTACCGTAAAATAAATCAAATTATTAGAAGATTGTGGTATTTGGAGAAAAGAGTATAGCCTTACTCATGCCTTGTATTATAATAATAAATTCACATTGACTAAGTCGTTAATTGAAACATGCCAAAACTATTATAAATAAAATAAAACGTAGGCAAACATTTATTTAGTTTGGAATTAGAAAGGACTTACTCTGGATAAAAACAATGAGAAATAGTATTAAAAAATATATATAAATCTAACTATGTAAAATACAAAGTAAATTAGGTAACTATGAAGTTCTGGGAATATATTTATAGCAAATATGACAAGAATAGTTTATAATCTCAATAAATATACAGATATTTTATAAAGAATTAAGGCAACACTACAACAAAAAATTTGGAAGAGGGAGGCATAAAAATCCACAAAAATAAAGTGCAAATGAGACATTGATGTACAAAAATGTCTTAGCTTACTTAGTAATAAAAGTATTACACATTTTTTAAAAAATAATAAAGCTGTTAAAACAATGCAATAAACACTATCTCACTGGCAGGGATTATGAAGATAATCAGTGGTAGTGATCTCTGATGCTAAAGGGCCTGTCATAACCACCCCAAGCACAAGCTTGAAAGAAGGACAGAATCCTTCTGAGAAAGCATGTGGTCAAAATGTAAAAATTATTTTATCAGACACCTCAGTTGTGATATATGTGATACCTCAGTATGTGATACTTCAGTTCCGAGGGAGCCAATTGCAAGTGGTTATGCAGTGGAATCTATTTTCAGGAACGGTGATGGTGGAGTGTTGGTGGCCTGTCCCAGCATCATTGGGGCTGCTATTATTTCTGTGCCTCCATGATGGTTTCTTTGCTGAAGCAGCCCCTGTAGTATAGCTGGGAATCTGTCCCTCTCTTCATATGTTCTGAGACTGATTCTTAGTCATTACTTTCTATCACAAATGATCTTGAGTGAATTCTGTTACCATTAAGAATGCTGATAGTTTCAGAAGTTGGTACTAATTTTAGTTGCAGATAATGTATGCTTTAAGGAACAAATCTGAAATTGTTTTTCTTATTCTGTTGGTTCTCAAGTAGTAAAATGATAAATTATACTATACACACTATAAATTGATAACATGTTCTGGCCCAACAGATAACTCATTTATTATCACCTGTAGTCACCTGGCATTAAATGCCCATTGATGGCAAAACTTTGAAAACCTCAATGTTCCTTTCTATGAAACAATATAAATATATGGATTATTAGATGAACCAATGACTTCTGATTGCACTGGAATGCAACAGAAATAAAATGGTGAATTCGAAGTTCTAAATCTTTTACTCAGGAAAGAGTCAGAAAGTCAAGGTTTTCTGTGTGCTAAACAAATTGCTTCATTTGCGGCCACAGGGCTGAAAGTGCAAAAAGTAAAAGTTAACATACAATTCTATGGCTTGACAATTTACATTATTAGTTGAACTGCAACTTTGCCAAATCTCTTAAGTAAATGTTAATAGTAAATAGGGTACCAAGAATTGAAATCAGAACTCATGGAAATATATGCATGGGGTAAAGCAATAGTTTGGAAATGCAAGTGCTACCAGCCCAGGGACCTTCTATAAGCATGTAGAGGATGTTACTGGCATTTGTCATTTAAGTACTAGTGATATTTTTTTTTATGATTTTTTTAATTGTTTTTGACAGTGAGAGAGACAAAGAGAATGGGGAGGGCCCAGAGCAGTCTCCATAGTTGCATGTCATTAGTTTTCAATATAGTTTCATTCCACAGGTGGGTGTGGGGCTGCACAGGGCAGGAACCAGGCCAGGGACCTTTCTCATAAGAAGCACGCCAAGGGTGGGAGCCAAACTGGGGCCTCTCACAGAGGAAGCTTGTCCTGGCAAGACCCAAACTGGGGACATGCCCCAGTTCAGCATATGGGTCCACACTGGCCAGAGCCATGGTACGATCCCTAGACCCTAGGGCTATAATGAGCGCTCAACCTGCTGAGCCATCCTGGCATCCCCTGAGTACTAGTGATTTTTAAATGTCCTAGAAACATGGAAAAACCCTGTACAATGCAGAATCGTCTGAACTAAAGTGTCCTTAGCACTCCTGGAAAGCTCTAGCTGTGTGTAATAAGCACTCTCCAGTTTGACTGAGCCTCCTTTGCCAGCAGAAACATCTCCTGGCTGCCTGGCAGGTGTGGCTATTGCAGTCTTGCTTACAACCCTACCAAAACATTTATTTTGAAAAGTGAAGCCGGATTAGGTCTAGCTGTGCTGTCAGGGAAAGTAGTAACAGTGGTCTAAAACAAAATAGAATTGTTTTCCTTCTCTTTTAAATGTAGTCCAAAATATTTGTTAAGCCAAATTGTGTTACATAACTAGCAGACAGAAGTGGGCATGCTTACTGTCATACATAGCAGGGATAGAGTGGTATTAATCATTAGAATAGTATCACCTATAGAGATTATTGAACTAATTACTGATCATGAAATTTATAGGTTTAAACAGGTGCCAAGTCAGTTAAGGTCTATGTGCTTTGCATAAAAAAAAAATACATTCTAAGTCTGATGCCAGAAATGTAACGTTAATACCATAACAATCAAGTCACAGTCCCTTGTCTAATTCCAGTTCTGAGTCAGTTCAAGACTGAGAGTCCTTTGAATATAGTAAGGGAGAGATGACTTACAATAATATCAGTCTACATAGTAAACTTTTTTCCTACCTATTTTTAATGCAACCTCTGTTCTGATACTGTGAAGTGGAAAAAAGAAAACACCCATATTATTCTAAGGTGCTCAAACTCTATGCTTACTGCTCAGGGTAGGGATTAATGTGACATTTAGTCTATGTGTTCAGTTATGTGAATCATGAGTATGAGAAAAGTCCACCAAACTGGTGAAATGACATGTAAGAGGCTTTTTCTCATGTTTACTTCTATAATTACAAGTGTAGAAGTTAGCAGATTAGAATGCTATACTTCTGGGCACTGCATCTACATTTAGACAAGAAAAGGGGAGAGTAAAAGAAAATTTCAAATATTCTCTTCACAGAACTCTGTCAGTTATATTCAGAAAGTAAAGCCCTCTATAGTTAGTTTTGATTCTCGTTAGCCAGAACTGTATCACACAGTTATAGCTCCAGAAAGGCTAGAAATTTGAGTATAATATGTCCAACCTGTAGCAGAATATAGCATGGTTGCAGCAGGTCTGAATATGTATTCAGGCAGAAACCCTTCCTGTCTCAGGTGGGAAATGGAGATCGGTCAAATTACATCTCATTTGAGGCTCAAGGGCACCCCAGGCTCATCTTGTGTTATAACTTTAGTTTCTGAGAAGGTAGTATCAATAGATAAACTTAAGAACTAGTGCTTATTAATGGAGTGATGGTTATTATGGTGGAGTTGGTTAAGAAAATACTATTAAGCTCCTGCTCCTTTCCAAAAGAATAAACCAAAAGCAGTATCTCTATGAAATCACCACCAAAAACTAAAAAAAACTGTGATATCCTAACATATCACATTTACTTTGACTGGCCTGTGCAGAAGATTCTTGGAAATGTTATTGGATCAGCATAAACTTAATCTGATGGTGAATCTAATTGCAGCTGCTATTCCAGATGGGGACCTTGCCTGGAACAAATCACTACAGCTTTAAATACCTTGTATGTATTTGTTGATTTTGTTTCTACCCCAATTATCAGAACAGAAAACCCCAGAAATTATTGGCTTTCACATGGACAGCTGCACACACCCAGCATCCTACTGCAGGGCTCTGCCAGCTCATTGTTAACTGAGCCATCGTTCAGTCCACAGGAACCTTCATTATCTCACCATTGCCAAGGCACCATCCTGAGTCTACTTAACAGATAACATCATGCTCAGAGAACACAGTAAAATGAAAAATGGAACTCTAGATGCCTTTGTAAGACACATGTCAGAAAGCAGGAGAAAAATGGCACATCCCACTTCAGTAAAACTAGTGGCCCAGAAACCTGAGATATGGTGGGAGATCTTTGTTTTCTTCTCCTGTGCTCTCCAAAAAAAGCAGAGCCTGATACAAGCAAGCAGTTTATTTGGGAAGTAATCTCAGAAAGCAGAAGTGAGAAACTTAGGAGAGTATAACAGAAAAAGAGGGAAAGTAAATTTATTGAATCTTTCAATCCCACATGGACCCTTTGTATATTTATAAAGAATTGGCCACCTACTGGAAGACAAGAGGGCAATTTACTCATCAGTACCATCTTTCATTAGTCCAACTTGTAATTCTAAATTGTGAATTCATGAATCCTGAACGGGTCCTATACCATATTATCAGAGTTGCCCCAGGACAGGAAGGAAGAAATGCATAGTACAGTTGGACTTTCTGTGGAGCTGTAAAATATGCCTCAAAATTATCTGCTTAAGCATGTATCTAGTATCACCCAGTCCTAATTAGTTATAAGCTGCTCATGGGGCATTCATTCCTCTGCACTTCGAGATTGCATATGCATAAATGTCAAGTGACTTTCTGCAGGATTCCCATGCCAACGCATCAGAAGAGCCCCACGTCAAGAAGTCAGATCTAGGCAATGCAACTAAGGCAAGAGAGTGTTTGCCGCAACCAATCGTTAGTATCAGAAGCAAAAGTTAGGCTGGGAGAATATGAGGTGGTTTAATAAATGTATTCGCTAAACTGTCAGAAAGCATTGCCTTGCAAACTCTAACTCAAAATAGGAGACATAATATTTGGTTAAACTCAGATTTTCACCATAACAACAATAACAAAAAATTGGAAGTGCTATTATTGCAACCCATGCACTGAATGACCCAAAGGCTGCCAGTTTTGACTGGGTGCTGAATAAAAGAGTGGTCTCAGGTATGACTGATATGACTTGATCACAGATGCAATATTCTTGAAATATTTATGGCAGATTGTGGTGCTGAATGATGACTCTCACAGACCTCACTAAGAAATTTATAGCAGATGCCTCTCAAGTTTGAAAGTAAATAGTTTTTTCTTGAGAGGCAGCTTTTGCCTTGCTTCCGAGCTCCAATAAAAACTGAATGCCTAACTAAGAGTGAAGGTAACCATAAACCTGAACTGCCTTTTCTGATCTGAGTATTATCTGATCAAGTGATAAAATTTGGTGTCAATAGCAACATACCAAGTGGATTTCATGTACATGAAACTGAGTGTAGGTAGGTCCACAGTGAGTTCAGTAAAAAAGTTTGTCCTGTGAATATTGCACCTACACTTCTACTGTCATACCTATATTTATCCTCAGCTCAATCTCCTGGAGTTTCCAATGGCCAGATGATGTAGAAAACGTTTGGTATGTGAGTGGTCCTGAATATAAGGATAACCTGTAGTTTGGACCCATATTTATTGCAACTAGAAACTTCCAAAAGAGCTCTGTCTTTGCTATTTTAATATTACTTTTTCGTGTCACAATAAGATGACTTTTACAACTTAAAAGACTAAAATATCAAAGTTACATATTTCAAAGTCTTTAAGATTATAAAATTGCAAATACGCTAGCAAAATACCAAGACCCGATATAAACTAGCCAAATATCTGAGCTCCTGCTCTATTTTAAATTGTGTTCCTTCACCCTAGGCTGAATTCAATTTGCCATTAATTGCATTCAGTTGACCTTTCAATGGGATTGGGCAGTCTTTATTCTGTGAGCCTGGATGCTATTTTGTGATGTTGCACACTTCTCACTTGCTACCTTCCACCCTGAAGGAAAGTGCAGTTTCAGGAATGAGTTGATGTATCAATTAGTGTGTAATTAGTGTATGAAGTCCTTTGAATATTTGACATGAGTTTCTACTCTTACTTAGGAAGGTCCACCGGGAAAACAATAACATAGGACACAGAACAAAATGAGACGCTGGACCTCATTGTAAACTGGAAAATACCTGTTGGCTCCAGGCCCAAGCCACCTGCTGACTGGATGTCTTCTCAGAGCAAAGGGTCCTCACTGTCTCCTGTCAACAAGTCTGGAAGTGGAAGCACTGGTAAGTCTGGCTGATGCATCTAAGAATACGGAATCCCTACTTATAAGACTGTGGTACGTATATCATGGTCCAAGAATTATCAAGCAAGCAACTCATTACCCCAAAATCTGAACTTAAGCTTGGAAAAGATATTAAGTTCACCTAATTTAACCTCGGTAATACAGGTGTTTTTGTGTTGTCTTGACCCAGTTTTCAGCACCTGGATAGAAGCCAGTTTTCCTTCTTGAGCAGCTGATTAAGTCCACACCCACAACCGTGTCTCTTATGGAATTTTCACACTCTGAGCTACTACTATACACCCACCCTAATCACCTCAGGACCAGGTGCCAGAAAACCAGATAGCATAGGCCCAAGAGCCCACTGGAATTATTCAAATTAGCCAGTCCTAAACCTGCTCAGCCTTCCTCAACCTTTCCTTCTCACACAAAGCATAATAAAGGTGCTTGTCCTTTGTTCCACCCTCTCCCTGTGCCCCACGCTTCTCCTCAGGGGCCCCTCGTGGTGTGTGCGCTGTTTTCTCCCCAAAAGAAATGTGATTAACCAGACAATTAAAGTCCAGTTTGTCTCTCCTAATCTGTGTCTGGCTTCTCCATACCTTGCTTAAGGTAATATGGTTAAAATAACTTCTTGATCTTTTCAAAGAGAGAAGTAATGTACAGAAAAGGGAGGTGAATTGCCTGGAGTCTCACAGTTCTTGGCAGAGATGGGTCCAAAATTCGGATTTCTGATCACAATCTCCTAATCCACAATTCTTTTCTTTTAAATTTGGCATAAAAAGCAGAGATCACTAGAGACTTATAACATAATAAAAGGATAATATCCCTAGTATACTGAGCAACTACAAGAACTGACTGGCATTTGGCACTATACATACACAACAATCCTTTAAGGTATTATAAAACTCAGTGTGCTGACGAAAATTGAAACTCAAAGAGGGGAATTGACTAAGGCAACAAAGTCACTTTGTACATCATCACATAAGAAGCAATTCATAGTCACAATTCAAATGCTGAACGTTCCAAATCCATGCAGCAGTCACTGCCTTCCTCAAATGATTTGAAGCTCATTAAAATCAAAGCATCTTCTTCCTATACTGACAAAAGAGAGAAAATCAAGGCAGGGAGGAGATAAATGATCATTGGGAGTTATTTAATTTTAATGAATCCACAGAGGGAAATTTGCATAATCTGAATAGGGAGAATATGTACTTCCTATTCCTCCCTCTTTCTTTGACACGTGAGTGTTTTTCCTATTTGTTGAATGCATATGAGGTGCCAGACACTGTTCCAAGTATTTTATATGAAATCCTCACAACAACCCAATGAAATACTACTATTAACCCATGATTGCAGAAGAGGAAATGTAGGCACTCAGCTGCTCAGTCAAGCAGTGTGGCTCCAGTCCATGTCTTATGAGCCACTAAACTAAATGTTTTCTCTCATATGATACATGCTCACAAGTCTGCTGTGCTTGTGCATTTCCCACAGTAAAGAGATACAACTGAAATATTCAAGAATACCTGGAAATTATATATAATTTTACATTGCATCTGTCCCAGTGATCTTTTCTATATTATCCTAAAGTATTTTTCCATTCTCTGAATGTCAGCATGGAGAGAAGACTCTTAGGTGTTATTAGAATCTAGGCTATGACTAAAGTGGAAACCGAAGGATTTTCTGGAAAACCAGATTCCCTGAATATCTGAGGAAGAAGGAGACTAGCTTTGGAACAATATATTTTCTCTGTTATGACTCCAAAAGGACTGTTTCACATTCCAAGGCTATGTGTAAAATCAAATTCTATATTTGTGCAGGTCAGACTGTGGCAGATTTGTGGGTACTTGGTATTGCGTGGGAAACTTGCATGGGAAGATTAATGGAGAAAAGTGTGTGGTATTATGAAAAACTGGTTGGCAAGAGAGTTAACAGCCAGTTAGCTATGTCCATTTAGCTTTATTCCTTCAGCTTCACATCACTTATGTAGACTGCAGTTTTGTCCTCTGAGTATTTAAATTGTTAAGGTACAATAAATTATAGAGGGTTCTGAAAGATTGAAAGGCAGAGAATTCACTAGGGGACCTAATGGTTCTGGGAAGTATCTCTTTGGCCTACAGGCGAACTGGATTTATGCCAGAGAGGAAAACAGGGTTAGGAATATTCACTCAAGCAAGATCAAAAGACATATTCTCTCAGGCAACAACAAAGAGGCTTTCCAGACATTACTGTTTTGACCCAGAGGTATGCAATCTTCATCAGTTAAGTGTAGAACTTCTCATGCACCTATAAATATACTG